>NCKU01000377.1:0-44594 GCA_003675995.1 Dinothrombium tinctorium | reverse complement strand
GTAGTACACCATTTTTATGTTTACAATGATACATTTTCTTTAAAAGTAGGTTGAGTATTTTGAAATAATGAAGAACAGAGATTTCACTCGTGAAGATAAGATTAGCTCGAAAAGTTTACTTCACTTAATCTTTAACCAGTGAAAGCTTGAGAACTTAGATAATCTCCATTTAAAATGCTATTTTCCAAGATAAGGTACCTCGCAATGTCCAAACAAACTCGATTTAGGTTTTAAATCGACCGATTCTCATTCAATTGCATCATAAAAAATTCAAATTTTAAGCGAAACAAATCGATAGTCTCTAATCATATCGCTCACGATTTGTTTTCGCTTTAAACGCCGAAACATGGAAGAGAAAAAAGTTTGAAACTGTATGACATTTATTCTTCTTATTTATTCCTCTTCTTCTATTCACTCAAATCGTTGCTCGAAAAGCAGCGATCTATTTGGCGTTTAACTTCTCCGACTATAAGTTTCAATCGATTGAATCAAACAACTTTAGTCGTGAAGCTTATAATATTGATTTCCATTATTCACGATCCATTAGAGCCCAACTCTTCTTTTCTTCTTCTTCTTCGCTTATATGTCGTCGCCGTGCCTAACGAAAAATCAAAGTAAAAAATGCTGAATTGTGTGTATTGCCTGTTTTGCGACACACAACTTTTCTCTCTCTCTCTCCTATTCATATACATGTTTAAGATAAAGCGTAACGAAATCGATCGCAAACATTGTATTACTATTGCATTGAATAGGACAAATGCTCTCTAATCATTGATTGCCGTCATTTCGTATAGAAGCAGAAAAAAAGATCGTTCGAAGCGATTTTATATTTCTTCCTGCTCTTCTCTTTCTATGCATAACACATTTAATGATACAAAAGTCAAAATGTACGTAAAATGAAAAAAAGGCAATGGTGAAAGGATAAGAGTGGAGACGAGTTTGCCAGTACTTTTCTGCAAATTTCATGCTTATTCACGCATTCAATTTCTGTTTTGTGCAAATATCGGTTTTTATATGGCGAACGATTTCTCTACTTTACTTCGAATATCAAATTCGAATTTTTTTCTTTCATCACTTACTCTTATCATTCGTTTTTCCGCTTTTCTGAATTTTTTCCTCCTTTACTTCTTCGCATCGCATTCGTTGTATGTTTTCTTCTTCTTCTTCTTGCCCATTTCAATAAATTTAAGCAACATTTTTTTTCTGCAACTTTTGTCGCTGACATTCAGGAACTATGCTTCAACTTCAATCAACAAACACTCGAATGTATGCGAATTTTAAGATTTTTCTTAAAGTGAACGCTTGAGAAAAAGTTAAGAAGCGAAAAAAAAAATTCTATTGAAACACATAGGACAAATGCATAAAAAGCAATTCGCTCAGATTATATAATATAAAACTCATAGACTCGTATTACTCACTCGGATACACGATATACTTTTGACTTTGCTTTTCTCTTTCGCTTCTTTTCAAAAATTTTTCGAAAGATTTTTTTTTTTTTGGTTATAACTTTTCTGCACTCGAGGAATTGAAGTTGAAAAAAGTTTGCAATATTTAGAAAAAATTCTTTTATAGATTTTACTCTACTCGTATTAAGAAGAAAACTCTTGAGAAACCGAAGAAAACTTCTTCTTTCTTCTTCAATAAGTGTGTATTATATTTGCTATGGGATGCTCAAAAATCACTTCTTCCTCTTTTTTCTTCTTCTTCTTCGTCTTCCAATATCTTTTCTCGAGTATGAGAGAGTAAATTAAAAAAGTACAACAATTTATCAAAAGAGAGCGAAAAAGAGAGAATATAACATGATAAATATAAGAAAACATGTGCGAAGATGTGTTTTCAGGAATTTAAAATTTTGATTTATTAAAGCGATTACAGGTAACGAAATATCGAATTTTTGATAGAGAGAGAGAGAGAGAGAGAGAGAAAGATGAAAAATATTTCTATATAGTAAATACTTGAAAGTACTTTAAGTTCGTGAAAATAATTTTCTCGGCAGGAAAAGTGTGAAAAATTATGCACAATTTTGACAAAATTTTGAATACATTACTCGATGCTCAATCTTTACCTCTCACATAGTTTTTACAGAATGAGAAAGGTAAAAAAAATTAATATTGCTGTTTAAAAAGTTTTCATATCATAAAGTGAAAATTATGCAATTTGTTTTTTTAATACTGTAATAGAATAAAAAAGAAGAAGAAGAAGAAAGCAAGAGAGTGAGAAAGGGAGAAAAGATTAATTTTGATTAACGGCTTGTGAATGAAAATAATAAATTATATGTATCCGAAATAATAGCTCCGAACCTTTTTTTTTGAAAGATGTTTTATTTTAGGTCAGCGTTTATTGATCGTAAAAGCGCGAATATTATATAGATAGAGAAGAAATATTGAAAAAAAATCTCAAGTTATTAATCTGTCAATGTATCTTGTAATAAATTGTGGAATAAGGTGTTGTTGCATACAATTTTATACATTCAACATGGAATCAAATAACGTTTACTCTTCATGTGCATTCGTTTTGCGCCAAGATTTATGAATTTAATAAGTGATACGAATAAACAATTTGCAAATGCACATGCAGATTATACTTTGACAACAATTCAGTAAATACAACTTCGTTTGTCATCGAGAGCGTTTGTGTTAAAAGTGATGCGTTCGCTTCAACTTTTAGATGCGAATAAAAATTGTTTTCTCACTTTATGTGAATATGCAAATTAAGTTCGACAAAGTTTATAATTTGCATTAATAAGAAGTTATGCTTTTTTCTGTGGAAAGATGTTAAAATCAAAAATTTTTCAAATTTTTTTGTCACTTTTTGAATTTGTTTAATATTAAAGATTATTCTATAATATATTAAACTTTCTACTAAGTTTTTTATTATAAAACTTCAAATACAAGTTTTTTTAATTTGTTCTATAATAAATTTTTGAAAGTGACAGCAAACACGCATCTCTATCTAACTTGATTTTACTCAGCTGATTTAATGTGTTTATTATCAACACAATTTTGTTCCTTTTTCTTATACAGCCATCATTTTCAATAGATTTTGAGATTTGAGCCAATCTTTCATTTTTGTTCAAGAGAAAAAAAGTAGCAAAAACTCTCTTAAAACTCGATTTTTCATTGTGTTCTTCGAAACAAGTGTGCTTCAGACCGAAACCACAGCGAAAAGCGAGCTACGCTCACCGAATACACATATTGAAACCAATCAAGATGAACAAGCTTTTGCAGCCTAAGCTGTCATATCGGAGAAAGGAACCTGACCTTCTAAGAATCCAAATCGTAGAGATGAAAGAAGCATTATCAATAACCGACTGGCAAGTTGATGGAACAAATAAGACCAGTCCAGCTATTTGATCTTCAAAGTCCATCTTATCCAAAGATTAATGTGCATTTGTAATATAAACTATTTTGTTGTGTGTGCTCAATATGATTATTAAATTTAAGCTGAATGTGGACACGTTATATAAGCGTGTCCAAACTTTCTGGCACGTTAAAATCATGCCGCAATGCCATTTGAGAGTTGCTGTTTTAATATTGAATTTCACACTTAAAGTTGAATGTTAAGCTGCTCATTAACATTCCTCGATTGATCTCTTCACAACATAAATTAATTTTGTTTTTCGTCTTTCAAACAAAACATTATCATCAGATTTATTTTTCCCTTGTTTACATTTATCTCTTCACCTGATAACATTATTAACTTCACTTGAATTTACATTAACAGCTTTCGTCTGTCAAAACATTGTTTTAATTTGCTTTCTAAGCGAAAAATTTAAATCACATTAAAAAATTTAGAAGAGATGAAAGTCCATTTTAGCTTGATATTCATAGTGCTCTCGAAAAGGTAACTTTCTTAATACACAACTTTTTATTTCAAATTTGAATATAAAGTAAGCATAAGCAAGTTTTCGGTCAGCACCTGAAATTTGGCCAATTTCGATAAACTGACATATTTTAAAACTGTAGCCCTAATTATCCGAAGTCGATCTCATGATTGTTCAACACATGGGAACACATTTATTTCTACGTTAGTTTTTATTCAATAATTGATATCAATCACTATCCAATTGTGCCCGACACGCTTTTGTTTCGCATTATCTTATCGCGTGCCTCAACTGTGTTCATATGCTAGTCAATTGAGAGATTATCGCGAGAAGTGGAATTTTTCCTGAAAATCATGTCAAAAATCGAATTCAAAATTGTTTTTCAGCTGCTCGCTACCTCATCTCAATTTGCGATCACTCAATTCGGTTCAATTGTTTTAAATTAGTAAAAAATTAGATCCAACCACTCTTTGCCTATTGAATGTAAGTTGATTTTATCTTTGGCTTGACGTTTGAAAATAAATTTTTCCTTGCTCTCTGTCAGAAGAAAAGAAGCGCACTTCTCTTCATCAAAACGACGGAAGTGATTTTTGTGCGGCCGCAAATCACGAAATGAAATGAAATAATTGAAGCTAAAAGCGTCCATAGAAATCACATGCATGTTGATTGTGGTATGTGTGTGAAAAGCGAAAAGAAAAACGAAACATTTGTGTGGCCATAAAAGCCAGAAATGGTAATTGTTGCGTTACATTTAACAACGAGAATGTACACGATTACTTTATTTGCATCGTTGTTGATTTCGGCGTTTGTCGCGATCGCGGTGAAAAAAAGTCACGAAAGCGACGAATGCATACCGTGCGCGAATCATCAGCGGACATTCGTTATGATCAAACCGGACGCTGTGCAACGCGAGCTTATCGGTGAATTGATTACGCGCTTCGAGCGAAAAGGTTTACATTTGGTGGCGATGAAATTTTTGAAGCCCGATGAAAAATTGGTCAGAGAGCATTACGCCGAGACGAAAGATAAAAATTATTTCGATAAATTAATCGAATACATCACTTCGGGTCCGGTGGTGGCCATGGTTTGGGAAGGTCACCAAGTAGTGCACACAGTGCGCACGATGATCGGCGGACAACCGCAATGGTTAACGCCGTTGAATTCGGGTTATTCGAAGATGTCGAGCATGCGGTACGCTTCGCCGGGTACCATTCGCGGTGATTACGTGCATAAAGGAGATAAAAATGTGATACACGCGAGCGATTCGCTTGAAGCTGCACAGCGAGAGATCGCGCTTTGGTTCGATCCGCAAGATTTGGTTTGCTGGAAAGCGGCTAATTGTGATTGGATTTGAAATCATTTCTCTCTCGCAATCTGCTTCTGCTTTGTTTTTAATTTAACTCAAACTTTTTTTGATAAGAAAAACTAATTTTTACGCGAAAAAACTTCTCTAATTCATCATTAAAATCATTTTTATAATGAAAAAATGTTCACTCGCAATTTAATTCGTATCATGTTTCAAATTTTATATTCAGCTATGTAAGCGTTAAAATTTGGCTTCATCGACTGTAATTTTCTTCAATTGCTCAAACTGCCAATTAGGCAAAATTTTAGAGTAAAAGTTTAATTATAAAATTTAAATAAGCAAAAATTCTCCGCTTGAAATTGTCGAGTGAGGAAGAAAAGAGAAAATTTGCGATAGATAAACATCTAAAAAGTTTATGCCGAATACGCGTTTAATTTTATTTTTGAAATTAATTAAACGCCGCATTAGAGAAAGAAATGCAGTGAAATGATGCCAAAAATGAATGCAAATTGCAATCATTTATTTTTAAATTACAGCATGAGAAAAAATTTTTTTCTAAATTTTGTTTTCTTTTTTTCACATTGATTTAAACGATTAATAAACTATTTTAGAATGTTTGCTTGCTTTATTCTCTAGGCAAACAAAATATGTGTATAAAAATATATTAAAGTATGCATTGTGTGTATTCAAATTTCAAATATTTCAAATGCATAAGCCAAATATGTTAAACGAAGTGAATGTCAAAGTGTTACGCTCGCATAAAACAAACAAACTTTTTGTGCAAAAATTTATCTTCTCTCATCCAAATGATATATAGAAAAAGTTAGAAAAGGTAGAAAAGTTTAGAGCAGCTAAAAACACACACACACGTACACTTGTAAGATCTCAATGCTTCTGTATTTACAACAGCTTTTACGCTTAACTTCATCTGTATTTATTCAAAAAATATTCAATTTTATTTCATTCTTATGGCTTCGATTCTAAGTGCGTTCGTTTGTGTGTGTGGGTGTACCCGATGTAACTTATTTTTAAAAGGTTCTATATACAAGAAACGATTTTCTATAGTCTTATCGCCGAATTTTCTTGTTCATATGCTTATGTCAAAGCCATAAAATAACGAACTAGCGAGTGCTTAATGTAAAAGTAATTGCTCAATGGCAATAGCAAATAAAAAATGAACCAAAATCTTGCGACTTTATTTTATTTTTACAAAATAATTTGACCTAATTTTCATTAATTTTTTCCCTGATGAACAAGATAATATCTCACATTTTTTATTTAAAAAATGAAACTTTTAACATTATTAAACTTTTTGATATTCTTACTATTATTATGATTCAAAAACATATGATTAACATTCAACTCATGTTTAGTAAGATCTCATTCGATATAATTTAAAATGAATGTTTCATATTTAAATTTTTTATGTAAGACAAATATAAAGTGAGAATATAAATGGGAGAAGTTTCAGCGCATAACCAATGCCTCTTATGAAATGATTTAAAAGCAAATTTTGAAATTTTTTTTTTAATGGAAACTCGCTTTCGATCTTTGAAGTGTTACGAATATTGCAAATAATTTGATAAACAAATTTTAATTCTAACCATGTTCAGCGTTAAACATAGATAAATGAATGAGACGTGTTCTTTAGGTGATTGCCGAACTAAATTTTGTTTGCGTTTTGAAATTGAGGATTTTGAAAGCAAAATTTTTGTGCTCGCGTAAGTCTTTTTTAATCAAAATCGCCGAAATTTTGGATGTTTTCTGCCCGTCTGCTCACTGTTATTGATATTGACATGCTTGTAATTCAATTTTTAATCTTACATGAGAAGTTTTTCATGTTTTCGAGTACAACTAATGGTAAATTAAACTTCGCATTTAACTTGAAAGATCGAAGTCGGAGTTTGAGCGAGCATATCTTGATGGTTAAAAATTTAATTTATTGTCATTTTCTAAATTTTCAAAAATATTTAGAGGAATGAGGCAAATCTAATTCACAAATTTTTTAACTCGAATTAAAGAAAATAAAAAAATGTAAATCTGCAATTTTACTGACTAAAATTTGATCATTTTTTAAAAATTAAGATTTAAATATTCAGCTACGAAGAGCTTTCAAAGTGATAAAAAATTTTGAAATAAAAAACTTAAGCAAAGAATTTCAATAATTGATAAATGAAAAACAAAGAATTTCAATTTGATAAATGATTACAAATTTCTCTTTGAATAAAAGGTAATTAATTATAATTAATTCAAGCTAAACAAATTAATAAAGCATAAAAATTAATGAACTAAAAGTGAAATTAATGAATCTCATTTGACATTGAATTACGCATCTGTATGGCAAGTGAGCACCTATGTCAGCAATTGTCTCTTTTTTATCAATCTTAATCTTTGCAACAAAATATTTCAATGCTTTTGAAATAATAATAAAAATTTAATTTTCATGTAGCTCGTGAATTTTTGAAATTGCTTTCGTTATTTTTCAACAACATTCAAAGACATTCATTTATCTAAGTTTTACTATTGCTTAAGATGATTTAAAACAATTTTAGTGTATTTCTTACTTTCTATTTTCTGTTTTCTCTTGTTAAGTTATTTTAAGAAATCAAACAACAAGCTAAACCACAGTAACATCAGTTGTTTATCGCGAAATTTTCCATTTCAATCTGCTATCTTGTTCAACTATCGAATGTTTTTTTTAAATCGCATTTATACAAAAACAAGCGAATATTTCCGACAAAGTACAGACAATTGACAAGATAAGAGTATCTTGTTCGTTTACGAGTTTTAAATAAAATAACTGCTTATATTTTTGTAGATAGACGCTACAATATGTTTGCTTATTAAATAAAAATGCAGAAAAGAATACAGTTTTTGGATCAAGGCTGTATTTTCATTTCAAAACAGTGTTTTTCAATGTAATTTTTCTTGATAAGATCGCCTCAAGTCATTGTTTAATTATTGATCATATAATTTTATTGTAAAAGGCATTTTAAGCATTGCTTCTAGTTTAATAACTAAAAATAATTACTTAAGCTGAGTAGATATATTTTGTTTATATATTACTTAACTAGTTTGCGTATTTTAAAAATTTATTTTGTGTTTCTGTAATTAAAATTCAATAAAGGTGAATTTTAAGATCGGTAAAAAATTTTGAAGGAAAAGATTCTGTCCGAGGCCTCCCGCACAACAGTAAAACCTGATAATTTCCAGAGAAAAGGTTGGCATTAATAAATTCAATTTTTTCAAACACAATTTGAGTCAATGAGTTGTAAAAATTAAAATTTGAAGAAAGCACAGCCACTTAAATTAGAATTGCACTCAAATCTGGCCTCCAGCCGTATGAAAAGAGTGAGATCAACGACTTACAAAGACCGAATTTTGCGGCTTAGTTTATTTATGCAAATGATTTGAGTCATTTACCAATCAACATCAATCGGACGAAGTATTTTTCTCCAATAAAATTGAAAATAGTAATGAAACACGCAGTGAATGCGGATTTGAGGAATCTCCATGAAAGAGAGTCCGAAGAAAATCATTTCACAAAGAAAAGTTCGGCGTTTGATACGTGGGCTATTTTAAAACAAAATTAGTCTTTTATCTTCACAAACAATGAAACCGCATTTGTCCATTTTGAGTTTCTTATTAAAATCTACCGGATCGAGCGAATGAATTTATTTTTCTGTTAAATTAGGTTAATGAACATGGGTTAAAACGAAGTAATTAAGTTTTAAAGAAAGAATCTACTGAAATTGTTTTCGGAATCGGATTTAATGTTGATTGCAATCTGGAGTGTGGATTTGACGGGGTCGAACTTTTATCTTTGAGGTAGATAAAAAACTCGATGACAATGGGAGAATTAGGTTTATGAAGATTTTAAAATAACAATAAACCTCTTGACTAAATGTGTTTCGTTTGAAAATATCCGAACTATTGCTTAAAAGCGTGCTTTTGCGGGTAATTGAGTTGAGGATCAATGGAGTGGTCATTTCGACCAATATAAGTGTCAAATGTTTTGCGGATATTAAACATCAAATTCTGAATTGTTGAGGTTTCATTTTAAGAAGATAAATATTATTATTTATTAAATTTTATTATTATTTTAGTAAACTAAAATAATATTTTAGCGTCGTGAAACTCATTGTTTGGCTCGAACGCCTAGTGCGTTTAAATTTTTAAATTTGCGGCTATTATTCGAAGTTTTAAGTTATGTTGCGAATGCTTTTACTGAGCAAATAACAGCAATAGTGGTTTGAGCATTGACAATATCGTCGTAGTAGAAAGCTTCGTTTTTGTTTTTGAAACTAAACCTCAAATATCACTTTTTATAGGAAAGAGAGCGCTAAACAAAACGTGCGATAGAACTTATTTGAATCCATTGGGAGTGTCGATTGCTAAAAAAATGGTCAATGCCTCAAAAATTTTTTTATTTCACTTAAGTTTCAATGCTTTTAAGAAAAGAAAAATTTAAACACTCGCAGCTTTTTTTTCTCTCGATTTTTTCTAAGGCTATTCTATTTCAGATGATGTGTCCGCTATCATCTCTCGTTCTCTTGCGTCATTCGTTTCGAAATAGGGTCAATTTTTGTTTATATAAAAGTAAAAATGCATTACAGTTTCAAATTATAAAAGTTTTATCGAAATTTAGTAAAAAAATCCTTTTTTTTGTTTAACGAGCGAGAGACGTTTATTTACTCGTGTTTCGATGTTTTTTCTTTATTATTTTGCTGAATTTTCTACGCACAGTTTCTAATTTCAAAAAATTTGTTTTCGACACCGAATATCATGTTGATCTAGTATTTCGTTTTGCGCGTTATTTGAATATCAAATGAAAAGAAAATTTTTGCAATGCAAAATGTATTTCGAGAGAAGAAGAGAAGTTGATCTAATCTTATTGTTGCTCATAAGATTTTAATCATACAAAAAAAGAAAGAAAATCTTTTAGATTTGAAAAAGGCGATAAAATCAGCTTTGCTGTGAATTGATCGAGAGAAATCCTTTTTAAAAGTGCGAGACTTACGTAGATCTTTTCAAACTTTGTATATACGTTCTACATTGATCTCATTTTAGCATCTTTTGGAGTTTGTTCATATTTTTTTCCTCTGCTTTAAAACTAGCAAAAATGTACAAAGATACGGTGGAATAAAATTGCTTTTTAACTGCAGCATTGCAAAAGTAGAGGAGAGAGAGAGAGAGAGCGAGAGATAACTTTACGCGTGGAAAAGCAAAGATAGTTTACGAGCGAAGAAATCACTTTATAGATGTCAAACTATCTATACGTGCGCACTGTACGAATATATTCTTTGTGTTCGAGTTATCATCACTAGTTTCAATAATCAACGGCAAAGAAATGCACATGTATAAGACTTGCTCGTCGTCATCATCATCATCATCATATTCAACTTTCTTCTCCTTCTTCTTCTTCGCCATCTTCTTATTCGCTCGTCTCACTCTGCAAACGACTTTATGTCGAAGTGTAAAATCAGATTGTAGCTCGCAATGAATACAAGCGAAACTTTTCTCTCACTCTATTCGACTACAACGTAATTTAGCCGCAATCTTATTCGAATCATCGTTCACTCTTACATAGATTTGTACTCTTTTCGCGCACTGATCTCATATATTAGTTGTAGCAAAATCTTCAGTAAAAAACGCACAATTCTGTGGTCAAAGTCATTACGCTAACGATTACTGTACTCGCGAGCTGAACTGAGAAAAGTAAAGAAAATTGAATGAAGAGAATTGGTTCATTGTTCATCGACTAATTGAATATTGAAGAGATTTTAACTTTTCATCAAGTTTGATAGTGCGAAAATCGTAGAAAATTTAGCAGGAGAAAAAAAACGAACGCCAGCAAAAAGCCGAGGGAAAGTTAAGTTGGCGAAAATAGAGCGGAGAACAAAAGCAGTGGAAAATTAAAAGCTGAATGCTAATTGAATGGTAATTTAGAGCAGAATCCGTGAATTGGACAAATGGTTTAGATATCTGATGAGTGGAGAAAGCGAATTTATTCGTTCGGTTGAACAAATTAAGCGTTTCGATCCATTGAGTTGGGTTAGCGTTGTCAGCAGTTTATTGCGAAACAGATTTCGCTGCACAAGGAAACTGCTATCGCTGCTGCCGTTGCTGCGAGTGCAGCTCGTGTTTTCTTTGCTGCATCTCTAGTAAATGAACTCAAACGATTGAACACCAGCAAGAGAGTCGGCGAAAACGAATGCACAAGAGCCTATTTCGATGATTCAATTACATACTGATTTTCAGTGTGATTATGGCTGCGCTTCTTTTTTACAATTACACTCACTTCTTTAGCTTCGTTGTGCGTTCGCTATCGAAACAATATTCGCATACACATAGCAGTAATCATCGCTGCGTAGACAATCGCGAAATGCAATTTTTAGGTGGTTGCTTGTCGCTTTTTTCTCAACCGCACGTGAAACACAATGCAAACCAAAATATGATTCAATTATTTGCGGCGTTATTTTTACTTTACCTCGATCGGCAATCGTTTCATCTCGCTGCTTCTTCTCACTAGCTGTGTTTCGGTGCACTCAATAGCGAGCGACAAACGGGAGTATAGCCTACATCTCTTCTCTTACTTGCTATCTTCTGTTTCTCGATTCTCGACACAACTGTACAGCAGTTTGACCGAACTGTGGCTCATCTACAGTATTGTATAACAAACTTTTTTGCTCTTCTTCTTCTCCCAATGTGCGACTCCGAATATATTTCTGTGTATTTACTCGCTACGCTTTAACTGCGAATTGCAAAGTTAAGCACAAGCATATTATACGTATCGAGAAGTATAGATTAGTTTAACGTTATATAATGTAATATATAAGCTTCAAATATAATCCAAACTTGTTTCTGTCGATAAAGGCGGAAATTGAAGAAATCCTGCTTATAGAGAATTACACTCGTTCAATACTATATACGCGCGCACACACCATAGATATATTAAAGTAACGTACATAAAAGATGGTTTCGCAAAAAAGCATGACATAAATTGAA
This sequence comes from Dinothrombium tinctorium, assembly GCA_003675995.1. Lineage (NCBI taxonomy): Eukaryota > Metazoa > Arthropoda > Arachnida > Trombidiformes > Trombidiidae > Dinothrombium > Dinothrombium tinctorium. The sequence continues at coordinate 32,457 of NCKU01000377.1, read as the reverse complement.
ATTATTACCATTGAAACATCGCCCTATCATATATATGAAATCCGTCGCTCGCCCTGATGTGTATAGATTTTCTACGCGCTTAGCTCTTAACTGCACACACATACACACACACACACACACGCACTTTACTTGCTATATTCAACTGTTACTTCTCTTCTTCTTCTTCTTTCATTGCATGCGTCTGCAGCGAAAGAATTAATTTTGCTATTTTCTATCATTTTGTCTTGTTTAAATACGCACTTTTGACTTTTTTGAACTTTATGGTCTTGAGAAGAAAAAAATGAAAATAACAATAGTATCAAAAGTATTGTATACGATTCATGCGTATGTTTGAACATGCAAATGATAGGTTCAACGTTGTTCGAATGAAAAGCAGAGGAAGATGAAGAAGAAGCGGAGAAGAGCAGCGAAAAAAGTTTTTTCTTTCTTTTCAATCACTCAATATCGTTTCATCGATCTTAGCGCTAGCATTTCTCTGCTTTCTAATGTTTTAACGGTTCAATATCTGAGTACGATTTATGAACTAATGGCTTTTACGTTAGAAGCAAATCAATGAGAAAAAAGCACGTAGAAAATAAGAATTTTCTCTGTATATATGCGTTTCGCGCTCGACGCTCTTTAATCTGTGATGAGAAAGAAAAAGTAACGTTTCAGTTCTAATGACATTCACAATCATTTAATTACCTATGATAACATTATTCAGTTTTTTTCGCTTTTTTTCGCAAACGAATCAAACAGAATGATTTTCAAATTTAAATTTTATTATTACTTAAACTTGCGCGCTTCTTCTTTTTCTGTTCTACTGCAAATTTAAATTCGAATAGTTAAAAATGCAAAATAGTTAAATCAAAATTTAACCAAGAGAAAGAAGAAGAGAAAGAAACAAACTTAAACAATTTTGAATATTTTATTGTTAAGCGGTTAATTACGAGTTAAAAAAACTAAAGCAGCTGGTAGTTTAATAGTGAGTTTTCTTCATTTGCATATAAAGTGAAAATAATTAATAGTGATGTTTTCATTACGTGCTGCAGTATAGAGAGTAAAAAACTATTTTAAGAGTTAAATGCGAGCAAAAGAAGCTAATGAGAAATATTTGTAACAAGCGGCGTTTCTCAGTTTATAATGCTGAACATGTTTATTGCGGAGAAAAAATCGAAGATAGTGAAAGTCAACATCAATTATTTGACCGCTTTTTTAATCTTAGCGCCTCTATACATTGTTCTCAATTTTAAAAATTGAGTGAAGTTGTTTCAAAACAATGTAGGTGCAACTAAATCTTTTCTAAGTACAACTTTTTTTACGAGCTTAAATAATTCACAGCCAATACAAATAGCGCAAAATGCCAAAAAATACTTTTTTTCATCAGTAGAAACCGGCAACTTAAAACGAAAAAGATTTAAACGAATATTTAATGCAAAATATTCGCCAAATCACCGGTGTAATTAATTTTTTCTTTTTCTGTTTCAAATTTAGAAAAACTCAAAGTGACAAATGAATTTAAATTTTTTAATTAATGCTGACTTACGAAATAATTCATCAGCGAATTTACTCTAAATAAACAACGTAAAATAATAAATAAACGTTGCGTAAACATTCGGAAAGCAGAAAGCGAAACATTTGGAAATATTTTGGAAGATTAAGTTTCACAAAGAGATTTTGTGTAAAATCGAAAGCGCTAATAACATCGAAAAGCAAATGTTTTTCGAGATTAAGAAGTGAAGAATTGCGAAGAAGCGATTGTTGCATAATTTCCGCAATTCTTTCATCAATGACATTAAAATATCTCAACAATTTTGCAAACGTTTCATCTTTTCTTCCTCATCCTCATCTCCTCGTCATCATCTGCCGTCTTGTGCATTGTACTTGTTGCTGCCAAAATAGCATTGTGTGTGATGATCCGATTGCTGTTCTTTTGCAGAAAAAATATTGCTCAGCATATTTCATCGCTATTTTCTGTGCTTCTCCATCTATTTTATGCTCGTGTTTACAGCAAACTGGAACAAACTTGAAAATTGTGCGAAAGATTTTATTGTTTTTCAATAAAAAATAATTGCAATTCACATCAAACTGCTTGTTGCAAAAGTGTATTTTATCCAAAGATCTTTTCTATGTGCAAAAAAAAAGTTGAAAGAGGTTTGAAAAAGGATTAAGAGCCGAAATGTTGGGTTCTTCCAAGTTCGTATTGAGTTTGTGCTCGTAAAAAGGCTTAGAAACTATTACACTTTAAAAAAGTTTCAATGTAGTTAAAGAAAAGCAGAAAGAATTTAACGGTTATATACTGCTAATCGTCAAGATGGTAGTCATTGCGATTTTTTTCTAACATAATAGTAATAAATGGCAATAAACTTTAAGGCTTTTTGTTTCAGCGCTCAAGATTAACTCTTATAGCTTTCACAGTTTAATGTGTTTTTTAATCCAGCTTTGTATTTAAAGCTCATTACTTTTTTAACAAAGTGATAATAATAAAAATTGTGCGAGCGAAAAAGCAACGCACAGAAGCGCTGCTTTCCTTGACATTTCATAAATTATATTTACAAAACATCAACAGTTTTTGTTCTGCCTTTGCTACTACTTCAGTTTAGAAAACTTTTTTTTCGACTTGTCTCTTGAGGAAACTCGATGATAAAAAAATCATTGAAACGGACAAATTTTCGTGCTCAAAATTTGTTGAGTAAAACTTGTTTGAGCAAAAAGTGGAGCTGAAGAAGAAGTGAGAATTAATAATTTTTTTATATTCTAATAGATGAAAGCGATTCGTCCAGATCGTTTAGAATATGATCGGAAATGAAAAGAAGATTTTGTTGTATAAGCGTTTGAAATAAGTTTTTTACAGTGAAAAGCGTAAGCTAAGATTGATGATAACGAATTTTGGTTTGGAATTTTGTAGAGTTGAATGAAATTGGATTTTGTGTATTGTTGGGAAGGTGGAATGAAAATTTGTGCAATAAAATAAGAAGAAATGAAGAAGAAAATGGATGCCTGGGAGAAGATTTCTTATTCTTTTCTGGCGAAATGATTGAAACATGCAACTTTAAACATTACGCGCGTTTGCCTCTTTCTCTTTGTATTTGGCTTGAAAATGAAACTTTTTTCTCATTGTGAACAAAGATTTGTTCACTGATTTCTAATGACGCTCGGCTTTACATCTCGCTTATATAATATCGTTTCTTTTCACTGTCTTCTCTCTCTTTCTTTTCTTCTACTTTTCGCTTCTTTTCTCGTTTCGTTCGCTTTTTTCTTTTCTTTCTCTAACTCGAAAAGGCGTTCAAGAAAAGTTTTACAATCGAAAACTATTTTCACCAAAACTTATATTACTTTTCTTCGCCAACTCTTTGCTTTTTCGCTTTTCTCCTCTTTCTCACTTTCTCACTCGACTCGCTCACTCACTCGCTCTCTCTCGCGCTCTCTCATCTCTTTTTCTTCTTCGCACAACGCGTTTCAATCGCTATTCGCTTTGACGAGCACAAGCGTCGCCTGTAATCGCTACACATCGAAATTAATGATTTCAGTTTTTCGGCAATGTGCAGCTGTTAAATTGATGCTAAACTAGAATGGCTTTTCAATATACGCAACGTTTTGTGTTTTGCTGTATGATATCGGAGTCGCGAACGTAGTGCGGATCGAAAGGTGGGTGCAATTTGCGAATGTATCAACAATGAAGAATATAATTAATTGATTTACTTTCGCTGCATCGCTCGCCGTATAAAGCGTACTTCGCTTTTCTCATTTCTGCTTTCTAATTGAATCTCTGCTAATTACACTTCGGCATCCACTCTAATTACGCATTTTTCATTCAACAAATTTCTCTTTCTTGCTCGCAATCAATTTAGCAATCAGCCTCGTAATTTCGTGAATCTCTACGTTCAAATGCGTGAGCGAGCACATTTTCTCCTTTTTCTCAACGCATTTGATCACGACGAAACTCGATGCCAAATTGACTATTTTTTGCGCTCCAATATTGCTATGTAAATAAAAACTTTCAAATTTCGCTTAATCTCTTCGCTCTCGTGTGTTTGCTGTTACAAAATTATCTTCCGTTTTTTTCTCGAATCAGAACACGAATAAGAAATTGAAATCTGATCGTAATTCTTTCGTTCAACTAAAAATAAGATGCAAATGATATTTAAGAATGAATTTTAGAGTAGAAAAACGCTCTTACTCCTCTTACACGAATATTTCTCTGTCTTGTGCTGCTTCATACAAAACTTTTTTCTTAATTTTTTTAATCGAATCAACTGTTTTCTCGTAACATTCTTCGTGCAATAGAAGAAGATAGAGAAAGATAAAGAAGCGAAGAAGTATTTCGATGAACATTACATGCTAAATCCCGTTGTATGAAACGATTGCCTAGCGTACAAAGCTGTTTTGCACTAACGAAAAAAATGTTTAGTTATTGCTTACAGCCAATTTTATTGCTTGTAACTGCATTGCTTAATGTAACTTCTTTACTTTCATAGCTTCACTTTTTTCGCCTCTTACATCGATGTGCTTCCGCAATTCCTACTTTACTAACTTCGATTCGCGCTCAATTTTCTCTTCACAAAAAAATGCAAAAATTTTCCTTCAAATATTTTATTTAATCAATTTTATGGAACAGATTAACAAGAAGATCCGGCATTTTATTTTATTTTATTTTATTTGAACAAAAAATTAAAATTTTCAAATTCATCACATCAAACGAATATGAAAGTTATTCTTATTACAATTTGTGATATTTTTCGTTTTTTTTCATCCACTTGCAATGATTTGAATGTTCATCAATATCAATTTTTTTGATTGAAACAAAAACCAAAATAAGCGATAATTGAAGAGCAAGCTTACAATGCGTTTTATTTGACAAGCATAGCTCATCGGATTAATTTAGTTATCCTCTGTCTGGCCTTTTCGCTTTCACAAACACACACACACGCAAACAGTTTAGACGCTCTTGCAATACTGTGCAAAGCATATATAGTATATAAATGTTGATAAACATTAATAGTGTCAATCTCAATATAGCGAAAAAAGTGTTTCGGATCATAATTGAGCGATAGTATAAAAGCATTACCATATATTTCTTTCTCTATTTACTCATATTACTTTCTCGCTATGCCCAGTGTCAGCTTGAAATATATCTGCGATACTTTCACTCGCTACTATCACTTATTACAACTTGTCTCAATAAAGAAGCCGTGCAATGTGGCTAATTTAAACGCGTACAAGCGGTCGATAGAACGAAAAAAATTTTCAACATACGCCGATAACTAATGAGAACTAGTTTTTGCATGGAAATTTTGTATGCTTTGAACTCAGATATCGCGTATTACTTCTATCAAAAACTCACAAAAGAACAGCGTAAATTCATAAAGCGAAGTTCAGTTGAATTCGCATTGCTTCCATTGAAGCTCGGTGTCAACTTGCCTAAATAATGCGGCGAAATAAAAAACGCAGACATTTCTTTAAATAATGAATGTAATTGTCAACAATTTTGAATTGTGAAAGAGAAGAAAAAAACTAAAAAATCTTGAAAGTCTTTTCCGTGAAATAAAAAGAAATTTGCGGCATTGTGAAGTGAAAAAAGAAGTTGAGAGATCTAAAAATGCATCGCGTATTTTTCGGCAGACGGAGGATAAATTTTTTTCTTCTTCTTCTTCTTGCTCGCAAGGTACGTGACTTAAAGTGTATTTTAAGTTTTGACAGTTTGCTAAATTAGACTTCATTTAAAACTGCGAATTCTAGTGTGTGTAACAGCTTTAAACCGTTTAATATTATGTAACTGTGCACTTTAAGAAGAGCTATTCTTTCTTGTTTGTTTTCGTCGTTTAATTCTTGAGCAAATAACGAATTTATAATAGTTTCGAGTTCTAAATTTAAATTTTCGAAGTAGAGAAAAAAATTTTTATTTTTGCTCTAAACTTTTCTCTAAACGCAATGATTGAAATGCGTAATAAGCAAATGAAAAGTAGCCGCAATTAGAAAAGAACAAAAATCAAAAGATTAATCGAAAATACGAATTGTGTTAATCGCGAAATTTTTTTTTCGTATGTACTCTACGCGTTGTATCCAAAATAAGAAAGCGATTCGGTGACAAGAAACAGGATGTTGAAATGAATTATGCCATTTGTTTCCTTTCACTCACTCTCTCATTTCTTTTCTTTTGCGCTGCAATTCCTTCTTCCTTCTTTTTTGCTTTTCCATAAGACATAATCCAAAAAATGTGTGCGTTCCTCGATTGCTATAAAGTGCTTGTATATATATAAAGCAGTGCATTTTGCAACAGACAAATTTTTCGGTCGTATGCAATTATTTTCTCAGGAAACAATGTCATGTTCTAAGCGAAGCATGTGCTTCTTAAAAAACTTTTATGAAATATTATCAAACTTATAATTTATAATAATCACTTACGCTTCGCACTCATTTCTCTAATCGATACTATGATCAATTTAAAAAATTTTTTTTCTCAAATTTTTTAACAACAAATTTTGTTCCTTTGTGAAAATTTCAGATTTTTTTTTTGTTGAAAATTTCTGGTCAAAGAGTAGAAAAAATTTTATCATATTATTCAAAACTTTCAATCGATATTATTGTGTATGTCCATTAATTCGTGTAATTTTTTTAGACTGCCGAATGCAAAATAGCAGTGAAAATGTCATTGCGTTAAAAACAAAACTTCTTTTCGCATATTTCAGTTTCAGCATTATTTTTGAACACAACGCTGTATATTTCTATGTTATAATATGCAATTTTAATTTTTTTATTCTTTGTTCATTTTTTTTAATATAAAAAAGTATAAAACGAAAACCGATAATGACGCAAATTGAAAATGAGAGAAGAGAAGAGTCAAATAGATGCGAGAGTTTAGTGAAGAGAAAGTTCTATAGAATCGATTTTTTGAATTTGAAATAATTTTTTTGATTTCATTTTTATATCATTTATATACGTACATAGAAGAGATGAAAAAAATCTATTTTACTGTCAGTAAAAGTGCATCAAATTTATTCAAAACTCTTTTCATTAAACTTTTCTTTTCTCTCATTCTTCTAAACTTCTTTTGCTTTGATCAGTTTGCATTCGCTTCTTTGCGTTTATATTCTCAAATGATGGAATAAAAGAAATAAAAAATTGAATCGCTTTAACATTTCGTATAATTATTGTTAACTTTTCGCTTTTTAAATGCATTGAAAAAATTATAAATCACACAGATAATACAGAAGAAACATATTCTGCTCTTATTCTTGCTTAGATCAAACTTTCTGAATGAATGAATGAATGAATGAAAATAATGTCAATTCAAGACATGTGCCAAATTTAGTCATTGTGAGTAAACTCAAAGCTTTACTTTTCATTTGAGAGAAAAAATGAAATATTTTTTCATTTCTTTTATTTTTCAAATAAAATATTCTCTATTTATTATTATTATTATTATTATTCGTTTTCTGCCTTTATTAATCTGAAAAAATTTAACATTTGAAACAAAATTAAATGATTTCTTCACGCCTCGTTTATTTCGATATTTGCAATCATCTTTTGTCTCTCTCTCTCTCTCTCTCTCTCTCTCTCTCTCTTTCTGGTTTAGAATTGATTTTCTTTGTTTGAACTAAAATTTATATCATGTTAGATAAATATCTATTTGCTCATTTAACCATAATTAACGTGAAAGAAAAAAAAATTAGTTTATTGACCAAGTGATTTTTATGATCAATAAACAAATCCTTGACCAAAACTTGGAGTTTAATTTAACCGAAAAAAAAACTAAAAATAAAATTGAAATTACCTTAATTATCATTAGAAATATCATCATTTTTATGCAGCACTTAATAACTTTTGCAAATGTATTTTTAACGTACAAACTTTTCCGTGTAATTTTTACGTTGAAAATGTATAAGTGAAAAAAAAGCCCAAACATTAGTGACAATTAAGAGTATCTTTTCACAATTAACGTTTTGAAAGTAATTGTTTTTTTCTACTTTCCTATTCAAGCTTTTCACCAGCAAAAAAAAACGGTTACAAAACCGGTGAAACTGTGCTTCGTAATAATGCGCGCGTATTTTCGCCCCATTGTCATTAAGCACTTTTGATAAGCGTCTTTCAGTTTTAAACACACAAGGCTAAATAGCTATACACTTTGCATCTATATTTCACATATACCGCGCATTTAATACTTAGAACATATATGCACATATACACAAATAGGTGTACACACACACACACACAAACACGGCGAGATAGAGATGTGTGTATGTATAATTTCTCATAGTTTCCGTTCGTTGGCCTTAATTGGTAATTAACGTAGAAAGATCGCGTAACTAATGATCGCTTGTCTCGTGTTATGATTAAAGTTATGAAACAGGAAAAAAGAGTTCGCATTTTGATTTCGCATTTTGCTTTTACCGGTAAACATGATAATAATGCGTTTGCAAATTTTGCATAGAAAATTTTCGCGTTAATGCAAACAAGAGATAGAACAAGAGAACGTGGTAAAGAGCAAGCGAGTAAATATTCGTGATTTTCACGCAAATTTTGCGAGTGTAAAAATTTTTTCGATCGACAACAAAATAGAATTGTGCTACATGAATGAAGTTTTTCGCCTATTTCATGACATAAATTTTTTTTTAGCTCGCAAAACTGTTTTTCAAGTAATTTTATGCGTTACACAACGAAAAAGTAAAAAATTTTCTTCTCAAATGAAGTGATAAAAATGAAATAACAATAATCATGTTCATAATTATGACAATAAAATTAGCAAATAAAAACACAAGCGCGCGTTAATATTTATTACTTCTTTTCGCAATAATGACGATAACGCCAGGAAAAAAACTGCAAAGAAAAAAAAAACTAAAATTAATGCTTCACCTTATTGCTTAGATAATTACAAATACAAAAAATTTTTGATGTTGAAATTTAATTAATCACATCACTTAGCTGCTTATCGTTTTTGTACGCTTTACACTTTTTTTCTTTCTATTCGCTCGATATTTATGAATATTTTTCACTTTTCGCGAATAACAAGAAATAAACGCACATATTCATTAACCTTTTTGCATCTAGTTCAGTTAAAAATTATTCAACAGATTTTTTATATACGCATAATTGTAAAAGATTTCCGTTACTAATCGATATTTGTGTGATTAAACTCGTTAGACTTTTTTTCGCAATTAATAGCTAAGCAATAAATCAAGAGATGAAAAAATTAGCAAATCTATCATCTTATCCATTAAAATTTGTTTTACTTTGGTCACCTATCAAACGCGCAACAAGCTTAATTTTGTTTTAAGATTTTTTTACGATCGCTTGCAAATAACACTTTTCTCGTTGAGTGTTTGTGTTTGTAATAAATTAGACGCGAGATGCGTTTGCAATTAGAGTATAAAGAGAGAGAAAAGCTAGAAAGTTTGCCATTTTTCTTACTAACAAGTTCGAGTGCGTTTGCTCGCTTAGCATTTAAGAAAATTTGTGTGAGAAGAGTGTCTCACGTGGCTATGTAAAAAAGTTTTTTTGATTTCGGCCCATTGCCAGCGATGAAAATGTCGACATTTCAATGTGTGCGTGTGTGTTTATTAATAGTCGGCGAATTAAGATGTGGCTGGACTGAAATGCGAAAAAAATTGTTCGAAAGCACACTTTCGAAACCTTAAATTTAAAATTAGTTTGCTTCACTCTCGCTTTCTATTTCTCTTTAACTGTGAGGCTGAAGCTGATGATAATGATGATAATGATGATGAGGATGCTCGGTGAAAGAGAAAAATAGACATTCGGCATTTTACTTTTGAAGCGAAATATTTTCATCAATTAAAATAATAAAAGCAGTTGGCTTTCTTCGCAACCAATCGGAGAAAAGTGCGGAGGACATATTTTTAGACATTTTTGATACTTTGCTTTGAATAAGGTGAAACGTTTCGCTCGTTCTTTTCTTACTTTTCTCGAGCGAAATGAAACTTTTTTTTCACTTTTCTCTTCGCCCGTTTTATTATACAAAGAAATCGAATCGAAATGAAAGCGAAAAGTTTACTCAAGATTTCATTTCAGAAGTTTAGTAAATCTTTCTTAAAAGCAGTAGAAATAAAAATGTGTTCGCCTATTGTGCGTCTAATGTGTCTACCAGATTCGATTCGAGTCGAATCACAAATTTCAATCATTTGCGCTCTCTGGCTCACTCGCTAGAGTGGATTTTTTCTTCGCTCGCATTCTGTTTGGTTCACACATTTCGTGAAAACATAAAATGGCAAAACGTGACAATGCAAACAGAGAGCGATGAAAAAGAGAAACACACAAACGGCCAACTCAGCGCTGTTCAGCACATTTTTTAGCATACATTGAAATATACGAAAAAAAATCCTTTTGCCGAAAATGTCACACCGTTTCTAAAGCAGAGAGAGAGAGAGAGAAGTACAACACACAAATATGAAAGTTATTAAAGTTAGTTTTTGAAACGTTGCATAGAAAAAGATCAACGTTTGCTCTCCCTTTCTTTCTCTTTTCGGTGTATTTGAAAAAAAAAGTTTGAAAAGTGATTTGCTTAGCTTTCATCGTCGAGATTAAGTGTGTTTCACACTAAACTTGAAGAAATCGCAATGTGTACGCAATATGCGTTGATGATCAAGAAGGTTTTTCAAACAATTAAAAGCTCAAATTTATTTAGTTCGCATAACAGTGCAAAAAGTGAAAAGTGAAATGAAACAAAGCAAATATTATGATCAAAAAGTTTAGGCGTGTGTTTAGGTATTCGGGTGAAGGCTTCGAGTTTAAAAATATTGAAAGGATAGAATCGAAATGAATTGGAATTCGGTAATGAGATGTTCTAGTGGTGAAAATTGAAACAGCGAATTTCACACTTCACATCAATTATAATTTGCTGTTCGCTTCTTTGCAAAACTTTCTCGCTTTCTCTATCTCTCTCGCTCTTCCCGGGAATTTGACCTGCTTTCAAAGCCGAAAGCAATCGATTAATTAACGAACGGCAAACGGATTTACGCGCTGTGATTGAAAAGGTTTCAATGTTTAAGTACAAATGCCTGTATTGAACTGTGCGCAGTGAATGTGCAGCCTGTATGTGTTGTGTATGTGTGTGTATGGTTTCTGTGTGCAGCAAGACAATAGCAGGTAGTGAACAAAAACGAAGCTATTATATATACACTAGCTAGTCCACGTTTCACTCGCTTTCGTGCGTGTGTTCACCGTTTCCGAGATGTGACCGAGTATTTATTTCGCTTTCGACCCAAATTTAACGACTAGATTCACGCTATACGCTATTAAATCTATTTGATGACAAAAAACAATCGAACGTAACCGCACAACCATTTTGTTCTTTTTTACATTTTACATACTCCGTACGTATCGCGTTGCTGCTTCTTCCTCCTCATCTTCTCGAAACGATCTCCGTCGCCAATTTCATTTTCATTATATTATCGCTGAAATATATGCGCGTGAAAACCAAATCGAGTACAGCGCAACATTCTACTCGAAATTAAGCAAATAGAAATTGAAATACATAATCTATATATACATAAAATATAATAGAACGTTAGCGTTTTTAAACGAAATAACATTTAGAATAAAGTATAAGTACTGTAATAAAGTTAAACACATAACAATCACAACGCAGAAAAAGACATTTCGTTTGTATGTGTGTGTGTATGTAATGAGAATCTATAAAACTAAAGACAAGAGAGAGGGAGAGAAAGAGACGAAAATCAATTTTCATATTCAATATTATATGAAAGAGAGAGAGAGAAATATCACGTATCGATTCGATACATGTTCAATATAATAGCGAATTTTCTCTCTTTTTTTTGCTATATGCTCTCGAATCGTCTCCAAATAAGCAGTTTGCTTTGCAATTTTCAATGCTCTAACACACTGGCTTTTAACTGACAAATGTCCACTAACAGAGAAAAGTACTTTTTGGTTTACAAGAACCCATCATATTTGTGTGTGTGTGTGTGAACGCTTTTAACTTTTTTGTTCGCATTAGTCGATCGTTTCATCACACGTAAAAAATGCTATGGTTTCATCTTTGTCCGAGATTTTTTTTCGCTATTTTTTCGTTAGAAACTCTTTTATGATAAGAAGAAGAAACCATCGTTTGCTTCGCTCATTCAATCTCATGTAGCGTTTTTTTCAAAAAAAAAGCGTGATAAAAGATCATTTTGATCACGAGAAGAAGAATAGTTGCCCACTGATGGATTACCGTTGATAGCTTTATGTTAATAATGCTTACATGCTTTATTGATATTTCTTTTTTTCTTCTTAATACCTGCTTCACAAAAAATTCATAACATAACCGAATTGTTTCCAAGGATTCTGTTTCGCGAAAAATATGTTTTTGTTACTATCAAGAGAAAATAATAAAAAAAAGGAAAATAAATTCAAAACTGCTGACCGTATAAACACACAAAATTCTACTGAATATTATTATTGCGGAAACATTTCTTCTAAAAAAAGTAAATATTTACATCGCAATTTTTTCATTTTATTCGTAAAATTTGCGTGCGAAGAAACGAGCGAGAAACGATCGCACCGAGCAAAACAATGAAGATCGCAGCGCCCAGAATGACACTTGTGTGTAAAGCTAATCGGAGCGAGCGTTAAAGTGATGAGCAGTGGTCACGGCGAGCAGAGGAGCGATCGCCCGCAGTGCGAGCAGTGAACGAGAAAGAAAAAAGTACAGCGTTAGCGAAAAAAAGCGAGCGCCTCGACGTAATGGTTTGGAGCAGCTGTCGACCGTTCGATGTCAGTATGTGCTTTGCTCGACGCAGCGAGCATCGCAATGCGTTCGCTCTGTGTCTCGCTCAGCTTTGGCAGCGATCTCGGGAAGCGCGTGCGTTCGCTGCCGGCGAACCAATGGCAGCCGCTTTGTTCTCTCGGTTGAGAAGCAGCGGTGGGGGTATCGAAGCAGAGTCGGTTTTATCTGTTTATAGTTCGTAGTGTAGAAGGTATGAGCCGTGAACTCTCCGTCGTCATCGTCGTCGTCGTTTCTTTTCTACTCTCTCTCTCGCGAAAAGCTGTCATCCCGTTTCTCCTTCTTTTATGTGTAGTTTGCGCGTAGACGAGTGGAAAGAAGTGTGAGCGAGAAAAGCGAAGAGCGAAGAATACGAGCGAAAAGCGAGAGTCGAGCAAAGCGAGAGACGTGCGAAAGCAATGCATCAGCTGCATCCAAATCTCCATCGCAAGAAGCAAGAGTAGCGTGAGAGTTGTGCGAGTCTTTTCTTTCTCAACTTTTTTCCCTCAACTTCATCTAATTCATCTCAGTCAAAAGCCGTCGTCGCGCTCCAAAACAAACGCCGATTTTCTATCAATTTCCATTTTTAAGTGTTCGCGAAACCAAATTTTTTTTTCGTTTTGCTTCTGCCTCTCGACGCATTTTACTGTTCGCGAATTCCTCTTTCGCCTTCGAATTTTAATTGTTTTCTCAATTATGTTCTTCGAAAACGTTTAGAAAAGTTTTAGCAAACAAGTTTAACAATTCAAATAAACTGAATGGAAACGGATCAGAATCAGACAACAGTCGCGAACAATACAGTCGTCGTCGGCAATGGTACCGATGCCGGTGTACCGCACGACTCTGGCTACGAACGCGATTTACCGTAAGTTTCCTCTTATTTCTCCATCATTCAAATCAATCGAAAAGCTTATCTGCAGTCTCAGTGCTCGTTCGAAAGCAGATCGCAGTAATCAGCAGCTTATTTCGTGTAATCACTTTTTTAATCGTTACAAATGTGTTCTCGGCTACAAAACGTGCGAATCTCGGCCGATTTTGGTTCACACTTAACTATCATGAGTCTAGAATTCGGCGTCAAAAATTTCTCTGCGAAAAAAAACGTTTATCATTACGTTTTATTCTCTGGATGTTATATGATACTTGCAGTTTGATAATTTGCGATCGTGTATGCAAAGAAATTAGTTTGATTTCGAAAAGTTTAAATTTAAATGCAACGAATGCGACTGACGCAAATTATATCGCGTTTGTAATTAAATCTACAATAAAATTAGCTCAGAATATGTTAAACAATTGAGCCGAAAAATAACAAATGTGTTGATTTAGATAGAAATCAACAATTTCGTAGATAACTTTTATGTCTGAAAATTTTTCTAGCGATTACAAATAAAAATGCGAATTTTCGAAAAAAATCGCATTTATTATGCGGGATGAATTCGCACAATTTACGTGAAACTATTTTTAGAATAACGAGTTCAAAAATTAAAATTAATTTTCTTCAAAACTAAAATATTTTTATTTAATTATAAATGATCAATGAAAATCGTGTCGGCAATAGTTTCTTGTTAGCTTAATAAATCTCGATGATTTAGCCAAAAAATGCGAGATGAGAATCGTTGAGAAAATTTCAAGTGCCCACGAGATTGTTTAATTGGAAAATTTTCAGTGCGGCTAAAACCATCGCGTTTATCAGCAATAAACGCGAAGCGTATTTTTACTTCTTCTCATCTCTCACTATTTGCGTTTTATTTCACACAGAAAAATGTTCATCGGAGGATTGAGTTGGCAAACGGCTCCTGGTAAGTAGTAAATGCTATTAAATAATTTCGCTTCTACTCTAGCCAAATGTATAAATTATGCGTGGCGATGTTTGACCGCCGCCGCCACTAAGCGCTATGTGAAACGCTGCAATCTGCTCTCGCTCTGAATTCAGACCAGCGATTCGTTTCGCTCATCACTCTTCGTCTACACATTTTTACCTGCGAGAGAGTAAGAGTAGTGAGACTTGATTTGCTTTCTTTTCTCAGTCAAGGCTGAAGAAAAGTGCTTTTTATCTTCGCTCCTCATTTCTCTCTCGCGACTCGCTGAAAAAAAGTTGCAGAAATTTGCGACGCGAGCGGTACTTATTTGCGAAGAATGGCATTTGTTGAAGCAAAATAAATAAAAGTTGATTCGATTGTAGCTCGCGTTTTGAAAAAACGCTGGCGAACGGAGCGAGAGAGATAGCGGCAATAGACTTTCTACTCTGCGCGAATGAGGAAATATCTAATCTTTTTCATTAACTTTGGCCCTCTATTATTTAATCGAAAGCTTATTTTCTTTAATTTTCTTTTCTCGCACTCAACGCTAACCGAGTTAGCTGCTTAACTTATCGGCGGTCTAATCTTCGCTAATTACCTTCTTCTTCTTCTTCGTCCACAATTCTTCGCACTGCATGCGTGTACATACTGAAAATTAATACGAATTCGCATAACAACTGTGTTAATTAACACTTTTTATCTATTCTTACATTATTATCATTATGCTTAATGCTTTATTACTCGCTCTTATCTCAACATTTTCATTTTCTCTCTCTCCTCAGAGGGTCTTCGCGAATATTTCAGCAAATTCGGTGACATCACGGAGGTAATGGTGATGAAAGATCCGACCACGCGTAGATCGAGGTTCGTACTCTGTTTGCTCTCGTATTATATCATGTTTATTAGTTGGTTAGTTAGAAAAATAACATCAACATGCAAACAACAACACACCCAAAATGCAAATATGTAACAAGTATAAGCAGCGCAGCAAACACCCAGCGCACAATGTCTATCATTATCTATTTAGCCACTTTAATTCAATTTCTCAAATCTCACGAATTACTCGAAATGCTTTCGAAATGAAAAATATTCCATTCGTAATCGAATCAGATTTTTTCGCCTTTCTATGCCAAAGGTAATAGAGAAATAAGCAAAGCAGTAAGTGTGTTCAGCGAAATACATATTGAGCAAAAATATATGTAAACGTATTTATATAAATAAAGTGCTTAACGCATAGAAAAAATACACACAATTCACGTACAGTTTTTCACTTTTTTCTCTCTCGCTCTTCCTCCGCTTCTGCTTGTTTTCAAAAAACGTGAAGTAAACTAATATGAAATGAATTTAAAGCAAATCTCATCGCATTTATTTTCTCTCCAATGCAAACCATATCCATAACATCATACACAATTCACATTCACATCGTTTTCATTTCTTCTTCTTCTTCCTTCTTCCTCTAAAGCTCCAAATTTTTGCTCCTTACTTGTACTTACGCTCGCTAATATCGTGTTTCGAAACAAAAAATTTTTTAATTTTAACAATTGCATTCTTTTCTCTCTTCGAACTTAATTGAACATAATTGATGGAAGATTTCCAGTTTTATTAAAAGTAAACACATATTCATTGTGCAATTTCGGCAGTGAGGAAAAAGCTGAAAATATCTTCAAATCTAAAGCACAGATTAGCGTGATGCAATGCAAGAAGAAGAACATGCAAACCAGGAAATTTTTTTTGGTGCAATTTAATTAAAAATTATTGTGTAAGCAAGTGTTCACAACCTTGCAATTTATTTTTATTTTAGTTTTCGATTCTGCTTAATCAATGCTTCGATTATAAGAAATTTTGTGAGAAATTTTTTTTGGCATTTCGCTCATCTGATGCAAATTCTCTTTTCTACTTTAAGCCGCAATGTGCATTTATATATAATTTAGAGTAAACTTCATTGAGATCTAAGATTTCTCGAAAGGAGAAGAAGAGCGTAAAATATATGCAGAAAAAGAAAATTCGAGGTGGTGGGCGAAGAAGAAGAAGATGATGTAATTTTAAGCATTATCTCGCAACGATATAAAACGTGTACCCCTCGTGTTTGTCGGCGAATTTAACATGATAACCGCTACTAGCTTCGTTAATTCGTCGCCCACCAGTGACATGAATTAAAAGCGAGGGTACACAACGATAGAGCAATCTTTTTGTGCGGCGATGGCGATGGTTTTTGTTCGCAGCTACACTTTTTTGTGTTTGTTGCTTTCGTTTCTTACATTCTCACGCGTCGATCGAAAGTCGGAGCATAAGTGCATTGCCTCTGCTTCGAGCACATTGAATATGTGTGTGTGTGCGTGTGTGTGTGTATGTTCTGTGCTCCTCTCCGCTCTTCTCACTCGCATCCATTTCACGTTCACATTTGCATTCGTGAACCGAGCACACAGCAGTGCGTGAACGATAGCCGATTGAGATGGAGGGCGGCTTTGGAAAGCAGCAAGAAGTTAGAAATGAGCGGAGAGACGCAGACACTGAGAGTGAGAGCGAAAGTGGAAAAAGAGCGAAATTGTTGGCAGTATTTTCGCCATTGATTTCATGTGTGAATAAGAGTTGCATTGCGTTGAGCACAGTACCCGAGAGACGAATGCAGCAGCAGTTTGATTTCTCTCGCTGCGACTGCAGCAGCCATCGAACGTGTGCATCCCGATAGCAGGCAGCTTCTCTCGCCTCACTCTAATTATGTTCTCAGAAGAAAGCGAGCGTTTTGAAGGCGAGAAGAAGAAAGCAGAGATCGTAGCGGACGAGCGTTACGAGCGAGTTACGCTGATTGCTTTCATATTATCGTTTTCCGTCGATTACCAAAATGTTCGCATTTTGAAAATCAATGATCGAAGTAAATCGTGTCGCCCGAAGGCGCAACGATGCCGAACAAGCATCGCAATTGATGTGCTCATGTCGGTGAAGTGAAATGAGATTCAATCGAAAATGAGTCTCCATTCGAATGTTGGCAATTAAGGAAACGCTTTTTCTTTCCGAAATGAATAATTTCCGAACGCTTCCGCGGAAACGCTGCTCGCTCTCAATATGCGCGCTCTGCGCTCTGCGCTCTGTGCACATCGCCGCTACTTTCACTGCGTCTGCTGATGAGTTTAAAATGCACAATCACGTGTTTTCTTCTTCTTCTTCTCCGCTGTGTATCAAATTTAAACGCAGCTCAAAACAAAAGCGAAACGCTTTTGTCTAGCAAGTTACACAGCGAAAAATTTCTTTTTTTCGAGTAACAAAAATTTCCGACTAAAATTATCAGTCATAGCTCGCTTTAGTCGCTTTGCCCGCACACACGTACAAAAATTGTTTGCTTCGTAATGCATTTCTACAATGCGAAATGTAGAAGAACGTGCGAACAATGGCTAATGAGCTCAGTGCGCTCATCTTGCTCGTCATCCTCTTCTTCTTCTTCTTCTTCTTCTTCTTCGTCATCTTCTTCTTCGCTTAATAAGTGAATTATGAGAAAGCGAATGGTGAAAAGCTGTGACGAGAAATTGAGCGAATACACAAGTAGTGCATTGAGTAATAGCGGTGTACTATGGTGTACAGCGAGAGAAAGAACACACGACGAGCGTGAATGAAAAAGGAAATGAATTAGACCCTGACAGGTATTAAATCTCGTCGACTCTGTCAAATGCATCGAGTAATCTATACACAGTCGTTCTACATAAGCGCACAATATAAAACTTACAACACTTTTATGTGTGTGTGCCTGTATGTAAATATACTAGAGCCGGGGTAATATAAATTGCTTTGCATCTATCTCGTTCTCGATTTAACGAAGTACTGCCAAATGTTGACAAAGTAAATGTTTACACTTGTCTCAAAATGCAAAAACGTTTTTTCTTCCGAAAAACGCAAAAACCTTTTTACTGCGCGCCCGAAAATTGCCTCCTCTCTCTCTCTTTCTCTCTGCTCCATGTGATTTTTTATTTATATATTCAAACGAAAAAAAAACACATTTTTTCGCTCTATTATATATTTTCTTTCACTATTTATTTTTATATATTCATACACAAACAGTGCAAGAGAGAGAGAGAGAGAGAAATCATTTTTTAAAACCAAATTTTTTATTACCAGTTAACGACGATGTGATATACAATTGCTCCTTAACCTGAGCTTATTTTTCACACATAATAAACGCAAATTTTTTTCTCATTTCGCTCAACATTTCATTTAATCTTGCCGGAGAGAGAAAAAGCGAAAAACAATTTTGTCAATTGATGCGAACGAACGAATTGCAAATGAACGAATCAAATTCATTTATCTATTTTCAATCTTTCCAGGGGCTTCGGTTTTGTCACTTTCGCCGATCCTTCGAGTGTAGACAAAGTTTTAGCAAACGGACCTCATGAATTAGATGGTAAAAAAGTAAGTACCCGTCGTTGATGTGAGTGAGGCTGATTGTTTGACGAAAAAATTTTGATTATGAATTTAGCGAAGAAACAAAATGTTGTAAATAGAAGTTAGCTGAAAATAAGAGTAAAACACGCAACTCGGATGGGAAAATAAATACTCGCAATAAATAATCGAAAAATGAAACGTTCGCTTTCTTATTCATATTTCTTCCTAACGTTCACATTTCACTATTAATGCGCTCGAAAGAAAGCGACCAAATAGGAATGAGTGCGAATGAGAGAAAATGAGCTAGACAAGAAGAAGAAGAAAAAATCGAAACTTAAATTTTGCTTCTTTTCATTCACAGATCGATCCGAAAATTGCATTTCCTAAAAGGGCACACCCAAAGGTAAGGGACAAAAGCTATTTTTTCGCTCTCGCACACAAATACTTCATATATAGATAGACATAAATACGTTTGAGTTCAGTTTTTTTTTAATACGTGCTTACATACAAAGAATATCGTTTGTTGTTTCGATAGAGCAAATGTTTAGCAGAGAGAAAAAGTTCGACTGAAAGAAGTGTTGATAAGCATAATTCATGTGGAGCGAAACATTTATTAAAATTATCATTTATTGTCCACATTCTACACACTCGCATATAATCACTGCGAGCAAATTTCTTTTTTCGCCCTCCGCTTCTGCACCTTAATTTATGTAAGCCAGCGATTTTTACGCGTGCTAATGCATAAAATATTTATATTTAAAACGTTCATATTATGTGTTGTATGCGCTGTATGAGTTACGATCGCTGTTCAAAAAATTACTTTTAGTGTTTATGTGTGTTCTCAGCTTGCAAGACACTTTATACGCTTTTTTCTTCGCTTTGCTCACGTCTTTTGCTTTCTCACTCGCGCACACAGCAGCGAGCTCAGGTAACGAGCGGCAAAAGAGAGAAAAGCTCGAAACAAGAAGATTGCCTAGAAGAAGAGGCTACACACAATGTGTCTATGTCCTTGATTTTTGGCCGTATTAAAGTGCCTGAGAAGCAGAAAAAATCTGCTCAATTACTTCTTTTCTTCTTTCGAGAATGCGAGTGCAGAAAAAAAGATTAGCTGGAGAAAAAACAAAGCACGTAAAGTTATTCTCTTTTCACGCCATTGTGAAAGTCCGTTTTATGTATGTTCTAGTGGAAAAAAGCGTGCATACATCTTGAATTTATTTTGCGGGTTTCCGAGAAGCGAACAAAAAACTCATTTCTTATTCCACTACTACCACCACTACTAAAACTTATTTATTTATTATCCATACAAATAAATACACAATACAGCGAATATAGCCGTGATCGTCTGCCTCTCTCTCTATCTCTGCACTAGCGTTATTTTTGCGCGCAAGTAGATGAGCGAGAAAAAACAATTTTTTTACGCTTTCTCACTTTATCATTTTGTTTGCACTATTATATTCTCTACTTCAATTGTAGCTTCAATTTTCTTCAAAGCCGAGCAAGAAAATATTTATTTTAAAGCTCTTTTATTTTCTTATCTGAGAAACAGAAATAAAATTTTATTTTGCAAAGATTGAAGGAAAAGACGAAACTTTATTGCGTAAATAAGTAAATTTGATGAAATTTCTTTTTTATTTTTCTTTTCTATTTTGCAAAATAAATTTGATGAAAATTTTATTGTTTTCTTTCTAACACCACCATGAACAATATTCTATTGCGAGTGGATTGGGTGAGGAAAAAATCAATTTATTCCAGATAGAAAAATAAAATGTAATCTAGCTAGAAAATCAATCTTTCTAACAAATAGACACGAACAAAGGTAATCTCGCCTAAAATTTTATTTACTAAACTTGCAGTGTAGTACATAGAATCGATGCATATTCACAAAGTAAGGAAAATGCAATTTGGAAACATACATTTCGTATTTACACTCGATGTAATAAGTGTGTAAATGTTTTTTAATACACAAAATAATTGTAAATTTAATAGTGGGATGCAAATTCATCATTAGCGAGAAAAAAGCAAAGAAAGCGAAAGAGATTTCACTTTATTTTAAAAGCATTATGACAAATTACATTTTTTTGACAGATTTTCAACATTAATGAAAGTATAAAGTCGCAAAATTTTTTTTTTCTCCTCGATGCTATTTTATTCTGCTGCTGTTACAGCTGCTAATGCTCGTCGCTGATGATGCTGCTCTTTTCATTTTCCAGTTGAGTCGAAAATAATACGTAAATCCTTTCGAATGATAGACGTGAGATGAATTCAATTAAAAGCAGCAGCTTCACTCTCGCTCTCTCTCTCCATATTTTTTTTTAAAGAACACACAATCGTCCTCATAATATAATACTCAGAGTATATATGTCACATTAGTCGATGTTGTACGAGATCTTTTTTCAGCGAAAGAACTTATATTTTGATTATTATTATATTTTTAATGCAATACTCGTTACCATCTTTTTTTTCCTGCCTCTTCAACTAGTCGAAAAGTCGTAAAAAGAAGTGCGATCAATTCGAAATGAGAGACGAGTGCATCTTTTCTCACTATTTCTTCATCTTCTTCATCTTCACTCGATCGAAAAATCCTATCGTTCATTGTTACGTTTATTGTAATGATCTCGGTGGTGTCACAAAATGTTTTCTAGCTTGAGAATATATACATACATAAGCTAGAAAATCTTATTCGTATGTGTGTGTATGCGTTTTATCGCTTTTCGTGTTCACTTCTAAAAACGATGGTGTAATACAGAAGAAGAAGAAGAAAATCTTTTTCTCTATTTGCTTTCAAAGTTTACCTTTTTTTTTGTCTATGTTTCTAAATATTCGTAGACAAATTTCGAGTTGCTATGCGAATAAATCATACAACTAGACTCGCTATTAAGTTATCCATGAAAAAAAATAAAAAGATTTTGCAAGTTAGTTATTTGCTTTTCTTAAAACTTTTTAACTGTGAAAATTTTCATTTGTTTATTTTAACAAATTTTTACGAAGTATTTTGAAACACTTAAATAATCAAATAATCATCTTGAGCATTGAAAATAAAAAATATTCGCAGCTAACTGTAGAAGATTTTTTTATCTTCTCAGTTTTTTTTTTAAATAACTGTTAAGTTTGAGCTTTGAAAAATACAAAATTAGACCGAAAGTACTTACCGCATTCGGTGTAGCGTTAAAAAAATGTCGAGTAATAATTTTTAAACGTAGCTTAAGTGGCACCGAAAAAGTGTACTAGTGACAAGAATGAATTTTTTTTAACTAGACTTGTTGTCGCATTTTCGTTTTTCGTGATACGCTCGTAAATTCAACGAAGAAAACATGAAATTAAAACGAACACGTTTTAAGCGACTTAGCGAGTGAAAAAAAGTAATTGAATTTGGTATTTTGAGAAGTAACTAATTTCAACCATTGCTAATGGTAGTAAATTTTTTTCGAACCTTCTTGACATAATTATTAGCATACCTATTTTTCGTTTAATTGTTGCTTGTTTTCATATCATTATGAATTATAATGAGACACAATCTAGTTAATTTATAATGTTGATAAAAAAATTTTCACTACCTAAATATCAAATTTCTGAAAGCAATTAAAATTTATCTCTTTTCTCGCTTATTTTTTCATCATTATCTTTATTATGCATTAAATTCATGTTTTAACCGTCCATTAGTTGATATTTAAAAAATGATAAATTGAATTATTAAGTGAGACAGTCGTCAAAAAAAGGTACATCGAGTTGGTTTTGTGTGTAAACAATTTGAAATCACAAATTGAAACGATAAATAATATTCACGCATGTGATCTAGTTTCGAGTATCACACGAACCGTACGGGTTAAATTTCAAAAATAATTCATAGCGCAAACAAACAACTGCATTCGCATCAAAATAAAAAAATCAGTGAGTCAATTGATTGCTCAGTCACATAGACCGTGTAGAATATAGATGAAAGATGAAAGCGAAACACAGGCAGACAGAAAAAAGAAGAAAAAAGAAAGAAGCGCAGAATTCATAACACATACGCGCAAGTAAAAATAGCGGAAGAATCGAAAATTGTGAATCAAATTAAGCTTTGTGTACAAATTTGATTACAGTGTATATGTAAATGCGACTTCTCTACCTCTATCCGTCTAACTTTGCGTCTCGTTCATTTTACTTTTTCCCTCAATTTCTCTCGCTACCGCTGTTCTTCCTCTTCGCAAACACACCGATGACATTTAATCATTGAATATGAAAAAAGATCTCATCGTTTCCTCTTTTTTTCTTCACATTAATAACAAGAAAAATGAAATTATAAATATTGAAAAACGCATGATTAGATTTGATGTATACGCACGAATAAGGCGTACTTTTCGAGATAAGCGAGAAAGAAAAAAGCGAGTGTGATTGCGATGCAAAATGAAAATCAAATGGCTTCGCGAAGACTTAATAATGTACTAGAATTGGACGCAAAACTTTGCAGATTAACATTAAATTGAATATTAGATTAAAAATTTTTTCTAATTTATATAAAAAACGAAATTAGCCTGCGAAGATTGAATGAAGTTGAAGCAGAAGCAGATGAGCGGAGAATAAGAATTTTTGGTCATTTCATCTTTCGGTTGTCAAACGAAATCAATAGAGTTGGAGTAGGCCTTTGTGGAGCCTAATAATTCATTGTGAATCTTCGCTGCGCTTCTTTTCGATTCTCGCTCGCAAAGTTTGTGTTTGTTATGTAATACGCTAGCTAAGTTTCAGTGGTTTGGCCTAATTTCCTTTGAGGGTTTACTTCGAAATCAAACTCAAAGATTAATATCTGATCTCTTTCGCTGTTCGATATTTAGCCAGTTTCATCGTAGTGTATCGTACGTACATACACCTAATATCGTGTGTAGATGTATATTTGGACAAGAGCTTTCATTTGTCACTATCACGTTAAGCTACGTTACGCTTTTTTCCTCTCTCTCTGCCCGTAATTCAGAAGAGAGCAGAGAATAGAGCAAAGAGTGACATTAGCAAAATAACTAAACAATCACTTCCATAATCCCACCTGCGTGTTCTCTCTCTCTCTCGCACTCACTCTTTCTCTCTCCGAAAAACCGCAGAATGAGGAGAGAGCGAGCGAGGGAATGGTACCCTTAAAACGTGATCACGTGCAAAATTGCTATCAAAAAGCGCACGAAAAGTACGCACTTACTACACTCTCTTACACAATGGCCAACTTTTTTTCGTTCGCTTTCCAGATAGATATCTACATATTCATATTACGAAGTAATATGTGAAATTCGGAAAGCCGAAACACCGTCGCATCATTTCACTGACATATAAACACACCTTCACTAACGTGACGTGAATTGAATAATTTTTTGCTCGCTTTACTTTGCTCGCTAGAAATAAAAAGCTGTATTCCAACACATTTATCTTTGGTACACTCTCTTCATTTAAAAAGAAAGCTTTTCTCTACGTTTCTGAATTATTTTTGCTTTATTTTTGATCGAACAGAGTGTACATAGTCTCTCTCTCTCTCTCCCTGTCTATCTATAAATGTATAAAATATGCGTAAAATGTCGGCTAGCATCAAAATGCGCTTTCATTTTAATGCTTCTACGTGATGACAAACTAATGTTTAAATGTATTTGCGCTTCCCTATCTCCGCTATATCAACTAAACAAATTGTGCTAACTCAAATGAGATGAAAAAATAAATTTCATCAATTTAGTGAAATTTTTTCACTAACCACACAAAGTATATGCGTTATTAATCCTTTGTCGATTAGCAAAAAATTTTTGTTATTAAACCCACACACACACATTTATAGAAGCAAAAAGTGAAATGAAACTGAGGTAATCACGCTGACTACACCTCGAATGAAGAAATGAAAGCGTTACGCCCGAAGATGAAGACCACCCTTTAGGTTTTATGTGGAAAATTGTGTGTGTGTGTGTGCGAAATCAAAAATTGCTGTTTTAAGAAATGATGTATGGCGCTCATTGCTGTGATTGTATTTTGATTGACCACCACGACGGATATTTTACAAAATATACACACGCAAAGAAGCTTTTGTTCGATTTGAATTTAATATTAGTTTCAAAAGCTTAACTATTTGCGTTTCTTTCCTTTTGCTCGATTTTTTGGCGATTGAAGTGTTTCTCCAGCTCTCAGTTTATTGTCAAATACAAGTCAAACAGTTTTCACGCAAAGAAGTCACAGATTTACTTTTCTTCTATTTCTTCTCGCTGCTTTACTTCATTCGTAAATCGGAAACGATGGAGAGTTTGACGTTAAAAAATGTAAATTACATAAAGCAGATAGAGAGAAAAAAGACGAGCACCATGTCGATTGAATGAAACACACGCTTACAACAAGTTTTAAAAAAAGTTTTGCGAGTGTAGAGGCGAGCGAAAAAAAGTTCTCCTGAAAATGCGAATTCAATGTGTTTTCGTTTTTCGCATATTATTTAAATTGCGTTGAAAATTGCATTTCAAAAAGTAGTGTTTAAGGAAAAAAAGAAGAAGAAGAGAAGAGAGAGAAATTTTTGCCTTTAAACTAAACTGTAGACTGAAGTGAAAAGTGAAAGTCGCGAGAAGCAGATTAAAGAAATTGAAAGTCAAAAATAGAAGTCGTCGTCAATCTTTTTTAAACTTCTTCTTTCAAGCTCCTCTCGAACTAAGTAAATATATTTATTTATTTATTTATTATTTTCTTCAATTTTCAATTCTTTCTTTCCTTACGCACTTTCTTTTTCACCAAACGTCTCTCGTTAAGAACTTTGTTTGTGTGCACATTTTTCTTAAATACGCCAACAAAACGATTTTTGTTTAAGGCGTTTACTATCGAGTGAGAGTGAAAATTTCTTCTCTTTTTTTTCTTCGTCATTCACTTAATTTAAAATAGAAAAATTTTTCTTATTTTTTAATCACAAGCTAGAGCGAAACAGAAGGCAAAGAAAAAATCTAAACGAATGACAGCGACACTGAAAGTTTGTCAATGTGTTTTTTATTCGATTTTTTTGCCTAGCAATTTCACTTCGGGCTTAATTATATTCAAATGTATTTCTACACTTTTCTTCTTTTACCGAACAAAATTCGCTTTTTTGTTCGCTTCAGAAACTAAATACAAAAGCTTTTTTTCGCCGTTGCTGTTGTCGGTTAACTTGCTGTTGTTGTCGCGCTTTCTTTCTGCGCGCTTCACATTTTCTTTGAGTTGAGTAGAACAGAACAGAATGCAGAACTTTACTCGCTCAAACTATGTGTGGCCTGTAATTGAGAAAAGTTTTAATTGAAAATACCCTCGGGCGCAATTTTCAGCAATATAACCGAAGCAGAAAAGCGAAATTTCTCTTCTCTATTCTCACTCACGTTGTTCTATTACTTTTTGAAATTAAAAACGCAAACTTAAGCGAATCAAATTTTTTTTTTCTTCTGCTCTTTAGTCCATTAAAAATTTTCGAAAAGTTATTCTCGATGTAATTTACTTTTTCAAAATTAACGCACATTTAAGCATTTTTAAAAATTCATTCTAAAAGAAAATAATCATAATTGCTCGTTCGTGTTTATTAAGCGTCATCGTTTCATTTTTCTACGTTTTCTCCGAAGCAAATTTTTCTTACATTTAGCGTAGAAACAAAGAAACTTCTGATGAAAACGCGCGTGTCTAATATTGGATAGCGTTTTCAAGCGAGTAATTTTTATTTTTAATTTCTTTCATTCATTGTATCCAGCGTGAATCACGAAACAATTTGTGTCTCTCCTAGATTGCATATCGAATATTGATTTCTATTTCCACTAATTAATATTTTCTAATTTTTTTGTTTTTATGTGTACGCGCATCACATTTATTAATTTATTCGCTGTAAAACTCATGTCATACTTGAAAAAAAAGTTTTTTAAAATGAGCTTGAACAATAGATTATGAAAATAGAAAAAGCCTTGATCACTTCAAGTACAATCAACGCTTATGAAGATGTAGCAGGGTTTCGAGCATAGCTAGCAATCGTTATGCTTCCTAGAAATTGACGCAAACTTTTTTCACTCCTTCTTCCTTTGCTATTGATGACCTAGATTATTTTACAAGTGCCGTTTGATAAATTCAAAAAAGGTTTCAATTTCATTGACGTAATGATAAACTTTAAATAATCAGATCAATAATAAGATCGATCTTCGCGCACAAACGAGCTTCCAAGATTAATGTCTTTACTTTTTTTATTAACACGATCGACTAATTTTTTCCTTCTTTGGTCGAATTTAATTTGCCCGAGTGATTCTTTTGAAGTTCTTACTAGATATATTTTATTTCGACGCTGAAGATTTTGAATGTCTCTATGCATTTAAATGTCATCTGTGGCGCAATTTCGCCATCCATTAGCTTGCGATCATAATTTTGTTGTAGACTTTTTTTTATATTTTACTTTGCATTTTTCGGCGCTAAAAATTTAATGTAAACATTTTTCGCTTAGATTTTTAAAAATGAAAAATATTTTTAATATTTAAAAATGAGACGATGAGCAAATTGAAAAATTTTTCTGGTTAATATGCATATTTACGTTTAAAGAATCGATGTGCAGCGAACGAAAATAAAAAAAACAAGAAAAATAAATTTTTAATTAAAAATGGATGAAAATTGAATTTGAAGAAAGAAACTTAATACATGCAAATACTTTTCGATGAATATATATATAAGTTCGTATAATAAATGCAACTCAACACGTTAGATTGCGAGTGAAAAATTACTTTTTGCAGGCATAAGCAAATTAAATTTTGAACGAAGAAGGAAAAAAAATAATTTCATCTGGAGAAGAGAAAGAGAATCGGGCGCATAAAATATAACCTGAAGCAATTATACATCAATAAGCGCATTAATTTGTTCAAAACATAATAATTAAGCAAATTTTAAAAACGTGCGTTTATGCGTTTTTAGGCAGGTGAAAAGTTAAAAAACTAAAATTAATTTTTTACGACGATAATTTTTTTTGAAATAAACATAAAAGAAATTAACTGAAAATAGATATTGAGGAGCTTGAAAAGTTAAAAAAAAACAGATTTTGAATATAAAAGAGCGCAAAATAAAAGGCAACTAGGTAATCGAAGTGAATATGATTTTGAAAAAAGCTGCGCTAATGGTTTCTTATAGCTTGATGAGAATTTTTAAACAAAACACGCACGTCCACTAGGCGAAAATGGTTTCTTCTCTTTTGTTCATTCTGGTCAATGCGTTTCACTTCTCGTTTCTTTTTTCTTCCATATTTTCATTCGCTTATATTATATCGGATATATAATCAAATTATGTTTTATTGATTTTTTTCTCACTCTGTCGTCGTCTAGCACCGAGCGAAAAAAAAGTTTTTTTTTCTGTACGAGACAGTGAGAAAACATTGAAATAAAATCTGTAGCGTACTAGAAAGCGAAAATTAAGTTTTCTTACCAAGTGCAAATAAATATGAAACATCGGCGTTTTTTCACAATTTTCTAGCGAAACGCCTTTTCTCGTTTTTCGCATAAAAAAAATTGCGAAAGAACAGAGAGAAGAGAAGAGAAGAGAAGAGAAGAGAGAATAAAGATTTTTTAGTTTGGAAAAAAGCGAAGTAAAGTGCGTGTTAAAATCGATAACGCTCTTGATTAATAGTGAAAAAAGTCAACACGAGTACAATTTTTTAAGGGGTAGGAGAAGAAGAAGAATAAGAAGAAGAAGAAAAGTAAAACGTGTGTACGCTCTTTTAATAATGTAACAACAATCGATTGCATCGAAAAAAATTTTTCATTCTCTCTCTCGTACTCACTCATACTCACTAACTTTTCTTTTTAATCTATAGCGCATAAAAATTGATAGTTGTGTGTGTGTATATGTGCCTGTTAAAGAATATGGAGATGATGCATTCTGCTCTGCGCCATAAGGTAGAGAACAAAACAAGAATATCTTGAGATTTATTGACATATTGCATTTTTAGAATTCCTTGAAAGATAAAAAGATTTCCACTGCGATCGATTTAAAAAAAAGAAAAAAATGAAAATATTATACACACAAGTTTGTTTTAGTAATTCACTATCTAACCTTTAGAATACAAATATTCGTTTATACTAAACATCGAATAGTTTATTTACATTTATTAAAGGTAATAGTGAATACGTTTATAAATCAAACAATTTTCTTTTTTTCTCACAATTTCGAAAATAAAAATATTTGTAAATACGAATATTAGCACTAAGAATGCACAACTAGTATTATTTATTTTTCAAATTTTTTGAAAAGTATTAAACGCAAATACAGAAATATTTAATTCAATTTTTTGTTTCGGTTTTCAACGTTTCTTTCTAGTGCAAAAAAATAGGCGAAAACACAAAATTTCTTTTGCAAATTGTGGTACAATTTTATGTAAATTTTCACACCATTTCTCGCTTTTAAATTGATGCTATTTCACAGAATTCAAAAATTTATTTG
The DNA here is from genome assembly GCA_003675995.1 of Dinothrombium tinctorium. NCBI lineage: Eukaryota > Metazoa > Arthropoda > Arachnida > Trombidiformes > Trombidiidae > Dinothrombium > Dinothrombium tinctorium. The sequence goes on along the minus strand of NCKU01000377.1, from coordinate 3,192 downwards.
TGCAAAAAGCTTTTTTTTTTTCTTTGCTATTATTTGCTAAACTTTTTTCGCCATTCGAAGTAAAATATAAATTTTATTGAAAGACGTTTATTTGCTCAACACATACAAAACGCGTATTAACTTCGGTTTTAGAAAATACAAAATGTCTAGTGAAAATATTAGAAACGCTTTTAAAAATTAATATCTAAACAAGTTTTCTTCTTCTCCATCTTTATTCTTCATTGTCTCTAATATTATGAGTGTGGTTCTAGTTACAACTCATTCATTTGTAAACGTTGCGCTCATTCACTAACTACCTTAAAAAACGTGTCACATAAACCATTTTTTCGCATCGAATTCGCACTTTATCTTCATTGATAATCGAACACATGTTTTAAATTCATTAAATTAGTTTACTTAGCCACTAGAAAAAAAGTTTTTTGCGACAACGAATTTTTAAATTCGAAGTAAGAATCGTTTTTTGCTTTTAAACTCATTAGAGTTAAAACATCGATTTTATGTTTCTTTTTTCTCTTTCTTTCACTTTTCTTAAAAGTCGAAAAAATTTTTTTACTCACTCTCTCTCTCTCTTCACTCGTTTCGAGAATTTTAGATTTTAATCCAGTGAACACACACACACAAACGCACTCAGACAAAATACACTTCGCTTATGCAGTCAAGTGAGAGCAAAGTTTCGTTTTCGATAAAAGTTTTCCCTTTGGCCCATTTTTTCGTTTACGTAATACTCTACTGTGCGTAGTAAAAATCAAACTGTAATGCGAGTAAATATCGTTTTGTTTGTCTGCGATTTTATATATAGTAGTATTATATTAAAGCGAAACTCTATCGAGAAGAGTAAATTACGCGTTTCGAAACAAAGACGGAAAAAAACTTTTGTACTTTCGACTTGATTTTTCTACAAAAAAAAGCTTCGCTCTGTAATCAAACTCAATTCGTTTCGATGTGTTTGTTTCGCATTGCCATAGTATTTAGAAGAGAGAGTGAGAGTGAGAGAGAATCTAGTAGACACGTTTCAATTATTTATATGTCGTATAATAAAATAAAATAAAATAAAATTAAGCCATAATAATAATAATAAAGCAGTTAACAAGCTTTTTACCTCTGCTCTTTTCAAAATGCTCATTATTACTTGCGCATCATTCGCCATTGTGGGGTTATTAGAACAGAGAAAGGGTACTCGCACGAATAAAATTATTATTTATAGTTTCGTTTCAAATGCAAAAACAAACCAGAGAAGTCGGAATCTAATTTGCGAGCTTTATCCGATTATATGTTTAACGCAATCGCGAAAAACGTTTTCATTTCGTTTTCGTTCTGGTTTGATTCATTAAAATTAAATTTTCACCAGCAGATTGAAAGAGAAGCCAGAGCGAGAGGAAAAAAAGTTCACGAGGCTTGTGAGATAGCAAAAATTAAATATCCTGCAAATAATCGCTGAACCATTACACCGCAAAAACGATGAAAAACACCAACAACAACAACATCGCATGGAATACATACAATTTAAATTTGACTGCTGAAAAAGAAAAAACACATGTTCCTCTCTCTCTCTCTTTCTCTCTCTCTCCCATTCTTATTTCTTCGCTAAATTAGCAGCGATTTGAAAAACGTTAGCGAAGCGATAAATGACCGCTTTTTTACCGAAACGAGAAGTAAGAAATAAGAAATAATCAGAAACGAGAAAAGAAAGCGAAATGTTGTTGTTGTTGCTGCCGCTGCTGCTGAATATCTTTTAGAAATCATTTTAGATTATACAAACCGATGCAACCAAACGAGAAGAGATGAAATTTCGAAAAAAAAGAAAGATCATCATCATCATTATCGTCATCTCAATGAATACCGACAGCTTTTCAGTTTAGTTTTCATCTTTTTTTTCATTGCACGCGGTAAATTTATCAGCGAAAAAGAAAGAAAAAAAGTAATAATCGTCGGTGAACATAATTTAAAATCAAGTTTGATAGGTAGAATATTTTCTTCTCAATACTTTACTGCTTGATAAGTGTTTATGACTCGGCGAAAGTTTTTTTTTCTCTCGTCTTCCTTGTTTTTTACAATCACACTTTCTCTCTCTCTAGCTGCATAAATATTATAATAATATTTCTTACTTTACTTTTCTAGTTATTATTTATTTCGAAATGAAAGCAGAAAATAAAGTGTAGATAGCGAGAAGTTATAATCGCGAAATATTATTATGATTCTTATTAACGAGACAGGCAAATGCGTGTATATCTATCTTCAAATAATCATTTTTTATGTTCATAAAAACGAGACAACAACAACAACAAAAAAATTGCTTCAAAAGCGAAGAAATATTTTTAAATTTGCAAATGATCGCATTTTCTCTATCGATCAATTATCGCTTTTGGTATTTTTAAAACTGCGAAAAATTTAAACTTCAATAGCAATGTGCGAATCGATGTGTTTTTGAAAGTGGCCATTGAAAAGTGAAGCTCAAAAACTCGCTAGACAAAATAAAAAAATTGCATAAAATTGTACCCAGAGAAAATCGAGTGAATTTGTTTTCGATCGATGTACACACGAATTGTATATGTCTTCTCAGTTTTTTTTCTCCTCGCTCCGCTCTTCTTTTTACTCAGTTTGAAGTTTAATTTAAAAAACCTAAAATGGAAATTTATCTACTCTGCGAGAAAAGTGACAGTTTCAGTGAGCATTTGAAGACGTATGTCGTAAAGCTTGATCGCGTCGAGTGATTGAAAGTGTTATTTTCTTCTCGTTCGCTTTTGCTCTAGCAAAACGAACGAACGAACGAAGAAGACGAAAAAAAGCTCATTACACAAAATTTTTCTCTGTGATTTTGGTCTCTGATAGCGAACTCGATAAAAAACGCTCTCTGTTCGCAGAAGATGACAAGCGTCGCTTGTTTTGTTGAGAATAGAGAACGAGAAAAAAAACGCTAAAAAAGATCACAAAGTTCGCGAGAAATTGTATCACCGTCGCTGCTGCTCTTCTTATTCATCTTCCATTTTTCGTGCAATTAGCATCGATGATGTTTTTGTTAAATTCAATTATGATTTTAGTTTTTCACGTTTTTTTTGTGTCTATCGATCGATAAGCGGCGGAAGTATCATGATAACAATGAAAATAATAATTAAAAAAAAAAAGATTATCCGAGTCCAATTAGCGCACGCTGATGATAAACGGCTGGTTAGCGAGTGAATGGGAGAGTGAGCA
>NCKU01000376.1:0-44693 GCA_003675995.1 Dinothrombium tinctorium | reverse complement strand
CAATTGTTTCGAATGTCAAACACTTTCATAATTCAGTTTAAAATAACTGAATTTCTTATGTCAAATCAACTTGGACAAATCTCATTAAAAATTTTTTAGGCGAGCTTTGAATTATATTCAAAATATAAAGATTTATGAGACAATCAAAGCTAAAAATTGGGAAAGAACACTTAAAAATTCAATAAAATTCCTGAAATAACACCTAAAGCAAATTTTTGAAATAATTGAATGCATTTATTCCGAAAGGGCCTATCCAGCAATGCATATATTATTAGATAGGCCCTTTTGGAATAAATTCATTCAATTGTTGGTGCCAAATAAACAATTTTAAATTCATTTCGCTAAAAATTGCTTCTAATATTAATGATTCATCTCTTTTCTTACTTAAGGATGTATGTTTATTGTCATATCTTTTAATCTCTTTTAATATTTGATTTTCATCTTGCTTTTGGCTATGAATTTTAATTAAAGTAGCTATTTGATGTTTGAACTTCATTCCAATTTATAAAAAAATAAATTTTTTAAGTAAAAAAAAACTTTACCTTAAAGAACTTTCAATCATCGAACCATCAGAGTGATAAGATGAAATTCTGGCTGACATTTTTGTAATTCAACTTGAGTTTTTTAATGCTTCTATCGAAAATTTGCACAAATCCTTCGAATGTAACGCCTTACGAAGCAAAAAGACTCAACAAATGCAACAAAATATCATCACTAGAGAACGATTCAATACAAAAAAGTTCTTATCGATGTAAAAATATATTTTCAATTTAAAATTTATAAAATTCTTTTTTCAAAGTAAAATCAACGCAACTCAGCAACGAGACTACGTCAATATCTATGGGTTTATGCTGGTTTATGAAGAGATCGAACTTTTCAGAAAGATGCTTATAGATATTTGTGTTCCGCAAGTTTTAGTGAAAGATTGAGATGTGTTTTGCTTTTTTATGAAAGATAATTTTGAAAACTTTCTTACGCTCGCAAAAGTGAAATGAAATGAACTCTACAGTTACGTTTCAATTAGACCAATAAGCAAATTTAAATATGCAATCGTAGGAATATATCAAAAAAAAAACGAGAAAACTTTATTGTTAATGAGAGTTCTTTACTTGAAAAATGGTTGTCACAACGATAATCTACTAGAAGTTCAAAAATCATTCCGATTTTGTGCTATAATCTTTCAAGCCTTTCATTTCTAAAATTTATTCTGTCAGCTCACCAAAATAAGCTTAAAGCATAAAATAATGTTGTTCTAAAAGCTGACTAAATATGTTTGGTCTATTCTTATCTCTTTAAATCAGAACATAAATGCTTGCGTAATTGCAATTTTTACTGCACGAAATCCGCTTTCAAATCATCGCTGATTTTTCACAACACGCTACAGCTATAAACATTGATTTTCACTGCTTTAAAATAATTAATTCACTTTTAATTTTAATTTAATATATTATGCTAATCTCAATCTGTTTGCTTGCTTAACATCTTCACTTTTTCTCTTTTTCACTTTCGTTTTTGCTGCGTCTAATTGATTTACTAGCAAAAAAATTGTCTTTTCAATCAATGTAGCGTTTCGATACGATCACCAATCGTGGCAATGATAGTCTAGACAAACGACTTTCTCTGCATTTTTGCTTTGTATCACTAGATGTAATAGATTATCCAGATTTAAGATTGCTAGAATTTCAAATTTAAAATTGTGAACGGCGTCCACACTAGCGGTGAACAATTTCGCGATAGTATCAAATTGCAGAGTAAGTGAACATCATTAGTTTTATTGTTTTTTGAAAATGTAACAAGAAAAACACTTTAATGCTTTAAACTCCCAAATGAGCGCAATTTATTATAAAGGACAATTTTGGTGCTCAAAGAGTGTAATCATCAGTGAAAGACACAATGAAAGTAATCGCGAACAGTTCCACTCTTACTAACGAAATCAAGTAAGCATCTCGCGAAAGTAGACATTCGCGTTGTTGGTATCGATTGGCGTTTGTTTTAATGATATTCGAAATTAAAATTATTCCGATCAACGTGTTTCGCTCAAGTAACACGCTGAACGCATTTCACTGCTCGCTTTCTTCCAATGCTTGCCGTGCAAATGTTTGAGTTAATTAGTTTTCAAGTGAAACTTCTTCAAAGTGAAACTCAATGTTGTTTGGCTTGCGTTCATCTAAAGCAAAACTTTGTTGACACTACTGTTGTATCTGCTTGTTGAGATGAAGTTAAAAAAGAAATTTTCTCCATTTCCTTCAGACTTTTTAATGAAAGCCATCGTCTAAAGAGCTAACGTATAATTGTTGTGTAAAATTAATTTGATCACGACATCGAAGCTGCTTTCTTGTGCTGCTTTGTGCAGATGATGATAATTATCTTTCTTTTCTCGTCGGCCTAGTTTAGTTTGCCCACAACAACAAGAGCAAACTGCTCACACTGTTATGTTTAATGTATTTTTGGCAATTAATTTAAGCGATGAAAAGCGAAGAGTAGAAAAGCAGCTGAAGTAACGAGAAGAAGGAAAATATTTGCTTGCTTTTAGTACCTTAGCGTTAAATGGAGTGTGTAAAACAAAGCATTTTACCGCGAGTTGGAAACAAAAGAAGTGTATTGTGATTAAGGAGGTTTTGTATTACTTAAGTGCGCGATCAGTGCGAAGATGAATTATGGTTTAATCTTTTTTCCCCGCGATGAGTCGAAGAAGAAATCGAAAACGAAGAAAAAACCAAATATATATCAGAAAGCAGTTGAAAGCGATTGAAACAACGTTGCAATTGTCAGCTCTCTGCCATCGCTTCTTTTCGCTTTCTTCGCTCGTTTTTTAAGCAAACTCTCTTTGCTCTTATAGTTGTGAACAGCACATTTTCGCTTTCGCTCTTCCCTTTCGATGCGACATTTTTCTAATAATAATAAAGCAAAGTGAATCTTTTCTTTGCACTCATTTTTCAGCTCTTCCTTCTTCTTCTTCTTCTCGCCTTTTCATCGCAACCCATTTCTCGAAAAAACGGTTGCAATTCTCGACATTAATGAGAAATTTCATCTATGATCTCGATTTAGAAAAACTCAGCATAAAAAACTGCTTTTCTTTTTATTCTTCTTCTTTTTCTTCTTCTTCGTTTTCCTCTTTTCGCCCACTTTCGCAAACTCTTATTTAAAGCGATCGCTTCGCAAATTGATCGTCAAATTTTTGATTGTCATTGAAATTAAATAAGATTTGCCAGAACGACGATTGTTTTTAACAGCTTCTGTCTTAATCCTTCCAACTTTACTTGACTAAAAAATGAGCAAGGTTCGAAAAGCGTTTAAGTTACAAACCGATGCTTTCCTAACACTTCCACAAATTGTCTCTTTAGAATGACATTTTCATGAATCGCCCATTCATCTGTTCCTTCTTATATTTTGTGTCGAAGATAATCGCACATTTTCGAAAACGTTCTCAACTTTTCCGTTTTTGCACTTTTCCGCTTTCGATCATTTCTGTCTACTTATCGCTTTGCTGCAATGCAATGCACACTCGTAAATTGCCATCAACTGTTTCAATTTCAGGCTTTAGCAGCCGAGAATCGAAACGAACGAAACAGGATAATGCGACAATATGTCACTCACTCAATTCACAACAAAAACTGATTGCGAGAAAATATTTCGAGTATTTAAAAGTGATGTTATTCGAGCAATGTGTTTGTGATGAAGTGAAAAGAGGTAGAGAACGAAGCTTAATTGAGAAACTTAAATGAGCGCGCACAGTGCCGGCCATTAAATAAGTTGATATGATAAGCAGCTTCTTTTGGTAAAAGTTTGTATTTTGCATTTGTTTGCAAAAAATGCTCGCATTGCATTCTCATTATCAACGTATTTGCTTTTGTTTGCAAATAAATCACTAGCTTTCGCTGTGAAGTGGATTGAAACGAATGAGAAATGTATGATATTGACAGAGAACACGGCAAAGCGCATTACTTTCGACAACTTTTTCAATAAAATTCTATTAAACGCTTCTAAATTTGAACACAATTGAATAAAAGGGATGGAGGTTTAGCTAACAATACTTAACGATTCGCGATAAACCCTTTTTTAATAAAGGTATTCAATTTTCAAATTTACTCGTCCCTTGAACTCATTGCCTCTGCTTAACTTTGCAAGAACGCGAGAAGCGGAAAAAAGTAAAGAAAAAGTGAAAAGAAACGAAAAAAAAAAATTAAAACGACATTTATAATCTACTTTCACGTTCTCTTCTTCAAAATCTTAATGCACTTCGAGTGTAGCTCTTTTTTATCGCGCTTTTTATGCAAAAGAACGGTTTTCAGTAAAAAAACGCATTTCTTGTTCATTGTCTTAAATCATAAGTTGAAAGCAAACTTTTCTAAAAGCATATCAAACACGTTGCCGTTTTAGTAATTTTTTTTTTGTTTCAGGCTATTAAATATTCTATAATAATCTTTATTAGTCTGCTCACTTGCTATGCAAATCATCACTTTACGATTGCTTCAAATATTTTGACAAGTATGCGCTCAATTCTGCTAGAGTTATGTTTTCAAATTTGCTCTGTATCGCAATTTTCATATTTTTATTTTTTTTCGATTTATTTTTTCTTCTCCAAGCCAAATACAAACTTTTCTAACTCATTTGCTACACAAAAGAAAAAACGGAATTGTTTTTATTTAATTTGATCGCATTTAACACCCACTTTCAAAACGAAACTATTTTCGGTATTTTTATTTTGAATTTTTTTGATTTTTTTTCTTTTTTCAATTCAATAAGTTTAAAGTTTTCCGCAATATTTTGTCAACATCCGCTTCGATGCATTTTCCACACGAAACAAATATTTCAAAAGAAAAAGTGGGATCAAGCATCTCTGCTACCTTATAGTAAAGACGAGAATTGCGGATTAAAAAAGATAAAATTTTCATTTTTTTGTATGCGAATCGATCTGCAGCAAATGATGTTTCTTCTTCCATTTTGCTTCTTGCCAAACTTGTATTCTCGAGTGTTCGATGTGCTTTTTTCGCTCTCGTTTCCACTCATTGCTAATCTTTTCTACTAACATCATGAAAATCTTGGCGCTTATTTTACAAAAATAACCATTTCATTGTAAAACTCGAGATCAATATTTTTAACATTTTCTACACGTTTCTCGATCTTTCTATTTTCTATGTGCTATACGTTTGATTGTATTAAATGAGTTTTCGTTCACATTTACCGCGCCAAAAGCAAAAATGTCCATTTATTTAGATCGAATAAGCTTTGTCTAAGAGAAAATCAAATGATTTAATTTTGCTCGGAAAGTTTACTTTGTACAAAGCAAATAAATTCGCTCTAGGCTAAAGCGACTGAACACAAACGTACATTCGTATTTCATATATAATAAACACTTTTTTGCCAGAAAGCAGCAGCGTTATGTCATTTAGGGTAAGCACAAAAATTGCCTTCAAAACGAAAATTTTAGTAGTTTATGCGGTTGTCGCAAAAGAAATGAGCGCAAAAATCGTTTTCTGATCGCTAGACAATATAAAACGAGTTAGTAGAGTAATGGCTTTGTTTTCTCGCAAAAATTTACTTTGATTCACTTTGAATTTAATCAAAAAACTTTCAGCGCAAATCATTTATCTTTTCGCTTAATGAAATTCTGAAAGAACAGAAACATAGCAGTTGTAGTTTAAAAAATTCAAGAAAAAAGCATCCTTGGCGATTTTACATTTTAGTTTTTCCATTTTAGTTTACATTACGTTGTAAAGTAGCACAGCTTGATGTAGTTTTGACTGAGGAAAAGTTTTATCGCTTACAAAAAGCGACATCACTTTTGATGTGCTTAACTTTTTGTTGAGCAATGAATTTGTCAATCGTGTTTTAAGTTTAAATTTTGAAAAATTAGTTTTGCCTCAATTGCAACGAAAATTCATTGCAAAAATAAGCTTGCAAATGCGTTTTCTATCAAAATTTGTTCTTCAATCTCTCTCACATCATTTTCCATCTCCATCATTCTTTAGATTACCTTTTTTCTAAGGCTTCTAAATTTCTAAATTCAAATTTACACGTGCAGCTTTGTTTTTGAATTTTAGACCTTTGTGAAGTAATCGACTTATTAGTTACTTTGGGTTCGAAAATATAATCTTTATTTATTTTTGACAAATCACACATACACATGATTGTAAAGATTTTTTAATTTTTTGCTCATATTAATTAATTAGTTAGTGAGTTAGTTAGTAAATAATCTATTGATTTGCACAGGTTTGATGTCGATAAATTACATAACAGTATCTATAATAAAATGAAAAATGGAAAGCTTTTTTGTTTTAGTTTCTGTGTGAATTGGCTGCAGTATCTTGTAACAAATGCAAAAGTAATATTTTCCGAAATGATTAAAAAATTTTCCATACAAAAATTTCTTTTAAATTTGAAGATATTTTTTCGCAGATCTTACTCACTTTAATGTTTAAATCTATGAACAAAATATTGTGCTATCTTGTTCATATGTACTATGTACTAGCTTGATCATAAAAAAGTACATTTTTACTAAAGCATACTTCGCTGCTTTGCAAAAAGCCATAATTAATATCAAAATGCATTAATAGCAGTGGTGACGTTTTTGCACAATGCAGTGAAGTATGCTCTCAAAAGTAAAATTTACTTTTTTATGATCACGGTAGTACAGATATAGGAGTACTACAGATAGGTAATACTGTCTAGATATAGTCAATATTTCCATAATATCACCTAAAATGACGTATTTTCAATATTTCAAAGCTTGACTATCCTACAACTACTATACTAAAGCAATCCGAGCTGCAAATTTAACCACAAACACATTAGCACTCATCGACGGCTTCTTCAAGTTAAACATTTTTAATTTCTACCAAAAGAAGTAGATGATTTCGAAAAAATTTGGATGAAAAGTTACTGAGCAACTGAAAATAATAAATAACTTGTCAAATAAGCAACATGAATAATGAATAATATTTTAATTTAACAAAATTAAAAAGTATCTCTCTTGATAAGCTAAATAAATCGCTCTCAAAAATATCGATCTTGGTTGGTTTACTTCTGAAACAAACTTAATACCATCACAATTCCAAAATACATGACCTCTATTATCTGTAGAGTTAGAGCGTTCATTTTCAGTTTACAAATCTACACTGCCGATAAAAAAACGAGCCACTTTCATTTTTGGCGGAAAAATGAGAAAAGTATTCGTATTTCGGCCAGCATTGTTTACGGCTAAATACAAAAAATGCTTGTGCGAGTCAGATGATCACTATGCTCAAATATTTGGTAAAGACTGTAAATACAATTGTGCATATTTCACTACTGATAAAAAGCTAGAGTTTTCATAAGCAGAATATTTTCACGAGCACTTTAGTTGCAGCTTTTTTAACATTGCAATCTAATAAAAATTTGGTAAATAATGGTAAACTAATCATTATATCAAAATTATCTGCTTTACTCTATGGTTGTTACCATGCGAATGGTCAAAATTTTTGTAATCAGAAGAGCTCCAAATAAAGTGGTTATCTGTCTCGCCCAAGCACCTATTGTATTTAGCCGTAAACAATGCAAGCCGAAATAACAATGCTGTTCTCATACGTTCGCCAAAATTGAAAGTGGCTCACTTTTTCAGGGGGATTATATTCTTCGTGAAAAAGTACTCATTTTTTACCCAAAAATATAATAATAATGTAACAATAATAACAATAATTATTATATGTATAGCCAATTCAATAAAATGACTTTTCGCACTCTTGCAATGCTTACCAACCAGCATTCTTGCAATGCTTGTATAGCCAAAGCTGTACGAAACTTGCGTTGTAAAAGCTATGCATTACAAGAAAGCCGCCTATATGCAGTTATTTTTTAATTGCCTGCACACTCTGTTTCTCTAAAAGAGGAAAATAAGTAGAAATAAATTTGACCTTTTTAAACAAAGAGAGTATACAGCTTCGTTCATATTAATTCGCAACTTGAGCCATTCATTGCATGTTTTTCCTTTAAGATTTCAAATTAGTTTGAATTAAGATGTATTTTTAGTCTTTTTTTTTTGCGTATTTTTACAAAGAATTCAATTTCAATTTCTTCGAAGATTTCCGAAATTATCCAAGGAAATATTTGCCTTGCAAAAACTTCAGAAATTTTTGCAACTCTATTTCTATTACAGCTCCTATCAGAATGTTTTTCTATCTTATCCATATAAAATCGCTGCATTTAGTGGAAATTATAGTAAAACATCTTGGCAACAGCTGTGCTGTCGATTTAAAATAAAACGTTTCGATTATCGAAAGTTAGCTTAACTGCAAAGCAACTCTAACGAGGCGCTTAATTCATAGTATGCTTTTTACTTAAGCTCACTTTTCAATAATCTAAACATTTATTTTGAATCAGTATAGTACTTGCTTTGAGCTCACTTTCAGCCTCACTTGTTTCACATACATGTCAATTTACTCATCTTCCATTTCACTTCTCAAAATAATCTGATTTTCATATTCACAGTTATATTGTTTACGAATAGAGAGCAGATTTTTACATTTATATTAAAAAACGAAAGATATTTACGCATTTATTCTCCTTAAAAAAAACGATTTTTTGGCCGAAAAATGCAATATAAAAAGCATCATCAATTGCAACAATAACAGTCGTTTTTAAATTATCGGTGACAAATCGTTTCTTATGTCCGTTAAAAGCAGTTTTAACTTCGAAGAACATCGCTCAGTATCACAGCTTGTAAAAAGAGAAAATTGAGATTAAAAATTTTTCGAATTTAATTTACAGTTGAAAAGAGTGACCAAAAGCGTTGAAAATTCCCATTTTTGATCAAATATACTTCTGCTAAGATTTATCAGTTTCTCAAAAGTAGTCGCGATTTATAACTCTATAAACGGTAAAGCGAAATGCCAAAATTTTTGTTTTCTTTTACACTTCACCCGCCTTACTTTTTTCGATCAATCACAAATCCTCCCGATTTACAAAACTATTTAAGTGTACAAAATATTTGTTTTTATTAACTTTAAAAGTGGTGGATTAGCAAGATTTTATTCCAATAAGCTGCATTTGATTAATAAAAATTTGCTCTTATTAAACAAACATTTTTTGAAAATTTTTAAAAATTTTCACACTCTTTCAATTAAACTCTATAATAAAAATCTTTAAATGCATTCTAAACAAGAAAAGCTTTTTTTATGACAAACTAATTTTTGCGCGAAAAAATATTTTTCCGCTTTCTATTCATAAATGATCAGATAGTTTCGATTACTCATAAACTCTCTTATCTCTAATTTCCTTATTTCTTTTTGCACCAAACATCTTTGCTATCCTGTACTAAATCTGTTATGAAAGATGGTTCAATAAGTTAATTCCAGAATAAATAATTGTTACATTTTTTTAATCAAAATATTGTTTCAATTTTTTCCGAAAATTTCCGGAATACTTCCTTTGTAAAAACTTCCAAAATTTTTGCAACTTTTAATGTATATAAGCAGCATCTGTTAACTTAGGGTTAAAATAAATTAAATTGGCAAATATTTTTTCTTGCAAGTAGCTTGGCTTTTATTATTAAAAAGGAAATTTTTTCGATTTTTTCCTAAATTATCCGGTGTTACAGTTTTAGATTATAAATTACTTTAGATATTCATTTTATCTTTTGTTTTTCACGCGTGATATTAATTTAAATTGGGTTTTATAAGAAATATTGGCAGCAGTATAAGCATATTTAGTACAGCTTCCTTAAAAGTATATCCTTGCAATTTAAAACCTCAAAGATTTCTTTTAATTTGCGTTCTGCTCCACGTTCTAAACTTTTTGTCTCTGCTGTTCAAAAAGAAACAAGTCAATATTCCACTTTTTAAATACAAAGAGAATATTGAATTCATTCAAAGACCATACAATCATCATAATTTCATAGTATTTTATAATTATAAAATAATTCAATTCACTTGTCACATGTCAATGTCACAATGTCAATTCACAATGATTTGCTCACGGCGCTTGCATTGCTTATTTGTTAATCTAATACCGTTTTAAAAAACATTGAAAAAATATTGACAAGACACTTTTTAGGTGTCAATAAACAGTTTATGAATTTCAAATTTTGAGCAAATGATTTATATGCACATTATCTTGCCGGTCAGAGTCCATAAGCTATGCATTACAATTCCAGAAAACACATGTGTTCCTATCGACCACAAGTATTGATATTTAAAATTGCTTTTCCTCTATGCACGTTCGCATATGAAAATTGAGTTTGTAATAGAACTTCTCATGTCAAGCGACCGACAATAAAGACGAAAATAACGAAATTCATTTTTTGCATAAATTACCTTTTCACCTTCATTTCCGCCTAATAATTTCCGTTTGCATTCTGCTTTTCGGCGTAGTAGAACAGGTATCGAGTTCGAGTGCCTATTGTGTTTGTCGTTTATTACTGCTCGCGGTTATTGCTTGTTAACGATATCTATATATTATAATATTATCATAATACATATGTGTATGTGAATGTATTTTTTATTTTTTTTCAAATTGATACACGTTTGCTTCTTTTTGTTTTTACTTGCCTGGCAAGTTTGTGAGCTGCTTCATTGTTTAGAAATTGATGAGGTTTGCTAAATTTAACGCTTTGCTAGATTTGTTTCGATTATTTATTCATAAACATTTATTTCGAAGAAAACAAAACAACGAGCAATATTAGCGAAAAAAAGTTTTAACAAGAAACAATAATTTTTGAGTTACATTTTCGATTCTTGTTGAATTTTTTACACGCTGCGATCATATCGAGCGCTTATGTTGGTCGCGCCGCACTTTCGCTGCTATCATGCGAACAAAATCTTTAAATGAAAGTTATCATTCTTTTCAAGCGTAAAAAGTTTCAGATATCATTATTCGCGTACATATACTAAATTATAAGTGAACGTTTTGTGAATTTTCATATTCGCGAAAATAAAAAATTAATGATCGCTGATTTCTTAAAATGTCACCGGTAATTGCCTTTTGTGCAAAACTTTCGCCTCAAACATTTCTTTACAAAAGCATGCATAAATATCACATTACTTCCTTTTTCAAATGCTCTTTTCTTGCAAAATTCATAATGAGTCTGATTCCATTCTTTAATTTGTTTATTTGCGATGCTTCTTTTCAAGCGTCTCATTATTTTTTAATCGAATTTTTTTGGAAAAGAGTGTATGTTTAGCGAATTGCGCACGTAGAACATATCTACCCTCTCCTCACTCGCTTTATGATCTCTTTTTCTCTCACTTTAGTTATGAACACAAAATTCAGTAGAATTTATTTCAAGTTTAGTGCATTCGGAGTTTCAAAATGCAAAAATGCAATTGTTCATCGTGTACTAAATGAAGCTTACTTAACTTTGCAGTGTCAGAGAGGAAAAGCTGCATTTTTTCTTTGTTTGTCAAGGAGCTAACAAACGCGAAATCTTGCTCCATTTAACCACATTCTCCATAGCAGTTCATTAAAATAATTTCTACGCTTGCTATCTCCTACAGAAAAAGCGTGATTACTTTTTCTTAAACCTTTAGAGTTTGAAAGCTTGATTAATTATAAATCCTGGGCATTTTAATTACCGTTTTCTCACTTAGCGCTAGATCTATCGATTGAAAGTAAATTTAGCACTCGTTTCGCGAGTGAAGACGTTAAATAAAATTCAAATGAAGTAAGAAACAATACATAAGAAACAATATACCGAGCTTAGCCTCTCTCTCTTCTCTTTGTTTCCTACATTCTTCGTTTTATTCGATTGCCATCATTCGTTCGTATCTCATTTGCCTCTTTGTTTTTCTTTTTCGCACTAACCTCTTTCTCATTTATCGCATTTGTTACCCATTCAGAATTTGTTCATTATCGATCAGCATGCTTCTGCAGTGTCTGCTCACTTTTCTAATTATTCATAAAGATTTCATTTTTAAATTTTTTTAAACTTGTCAAAAAATGTTGCAAAAGCTTTAACTTGGAAAATTAATTTTCGACGCCTAAGCTGATTCTCAAATCAACAGCACTCATCCAATAAAGCTACTGTTTAAAGTGTATTATTACATAATCATGTTAGTATTTCATGCATCGCTATTTGAATAGTCCAACAAAATGTTATAGCAGAAAATAAATTGACTATTTATTTGATTATTACACTCTTATGTTCGAGCTTGTAACACAATATCTTCAGCGAACCATAAGAAGTTTTATGGCTGAAAGTTCTTTCTATATGTTCAATGACATGACTTTAGTCTTTGTGTTTCATTTTAAACGCCGCTATAATGTTGGTCAGGCTTTTTAATGTCTTGCCAAATCCTTTTTTATTTCTCAAATCTTTTTCATTTTGTTGCTTCTTGTTTTAACAAGAATTTTCTCGTTTCTCATATAATATTAATCTAAAATATGTTCGCCTCTCCCAAGCCAATTAAGTTAAATTATCTCGCTTCCATTCACGTAACACGGCTTAGTCTTCATTTTCATTTCGCTCGGCGTTTCGATTTCTTTCTTAACTCGCTTGAGTATTAAAACCTTACAAACACACTTCAGTTAAAATTTATATTTTATCTAAACTGAGCACGAATCGAGCTTAAAAAATCAAACACAAAAAATAAATTTTCAAAATGCCACATTTTAAATTTAAATTAAATACACACGTTTCTACATGCTAATAAAAAGTTGGATAACATTAAAAAACAGCATAAATGCAGCATTTGAGCGACGTCTTTTGCGATTTATGAAATTCTTGATGATAAAAAATAAAAAGTCAATCTAATTTATTCAGAGAGCTCGAAAATTTTTATTTTATCTTATTTGTATTTCTAAAATTTTATATTTCTAGTCATTCCTTTCATAGAACTTTTACGCTTATCCATTGTTTTTAAACTCAAGCAAATATAAATTAATTTATTCCTAATTCAAGCATTCATCTTACCCCTCCAAGGGTAATAAAAAACTGCATGTTTTCTCTTTGTCTAAATTTCTTACATTTTCGTCTCTCCACAAAATTTTAAATCAAATTATTTTTCGTGATAAAGTTTTGAATAAAATTAACTTTCATACATTTTTCACCCTTCGAATGGTTTCAGAGCTTTTCTCATAAGGTATTATCATAAAAGTGTTTTAAATAGGATATAAAATTGGCCACAGTCCTACAATGCAGAAAACGCTCATGCAAAGTTTTATTCACTTGCGAACTTTATATCGAAGTCTATGGCGAAAACTTCAAGAATTTTTATCGAATTTGCATTTTGGTAATAAAATTTTTGTATGCTTCATTTCTATCCGATTTTCATCAGTTATTTTGCTCGAAATGGTCAAAATAAAAATATTTTATATTTATTAAGTAAATATTTTGATAAGCCATTAACATAAAATTCATCAAAAGAGCTTTCAAATAAAGCGAACCCAATAAAAATTTTTCAAGTTTTTCGCCATACCATTAAAATCAAAAAATTTTCGCCATAGACTTCTTTATAAAAGACTTTCTTTATAAAGTTCCCAAGTGAATAAAACTTTAAACGAGTGTTTTCTACATTGAAGGACTATGGCCAGTTTCATATCACATGTGAATCACTTTTATTGCAAAATCTTATGTGAAAGGCTATGGAACCGTTCGAATGGTTCCCTTGTCAGTAAAAAAAAAGAAAAAAGAAAGTAGAATCCCCAATACTTTTTTATTGGTTTTGATTTTTTAAATAAATATGTTCATGCAAACTAAGAGTGTAAAAAGTCTATGCATAAATGCTATAACGAACTTGACTAAACTGAGCATGCAAGTTTGATCTTTAATATTTTTCATTACCTCTCTAATGAAAGAACCTAAAGCATATTTTCCAAATAAATTCTTAATTATGAGTTAATTGTAAAGCTCTTGAATAAATCAAATTGTTAATTAGTGAAATTTTTAATTTTTTTAGCCCTTTAATAAACTTTTGTTTATTAAAATCTTTTCTAAATTTTTAAACTCATTTTTAACAATGAATAACTAATATTCTCATCAAAGTCGAACAAAAATTTTCATTTCATCATCTAAGCATCTTGTTTCAATTAATCTCCTGGTTTGGCAACTTTTAAACAAGCTTTTAACACTTTTTCAAATTGCGCATACATTTCAATTATGTTTTTCATTCGATGTAACCATAAAATTTGGTAACATTTTAAAAAGTACTTCTTTTTAAGTTTGTTAATGTTAATTTAATTGAATTTTAAAATAACTTACATTTTAATCTTCATTTGATATAAACTCGAAGGAAAAAATCTTGAGGCTATTTACAATTTGTGAATACAAAAAAGAATCCGTACAAATTTCATAATTACTCAATTAACCTATGGATTCAATTAATTAACTTATAATTAATAAATTATCCTTTTAGCCTGTTTTCGTGCATTTTAATATAGTGAAGACAGCGTCAAGATTTTTGTTTATCAGAGTGAATATTTTAACTTATTTTGATAAATATAACAAAAAAAAGTTAAAAATTTGCCTCTCACTTCTCAACATTAATTTTGTGATCAACAGATAATAAATTTGTTTATAATTTGGTCATGAAGACGGAATAAGATTCCAATCATAACAATTTTTAAATAAAAACCATTGGACCTCAAGCCTTTTACGTTTAGTTGGTTATTGGTAATTTTTTCACCTAAGGATTTATTCTTTCAGCCAAATATTCTCAGTCAGTTGATAATTAGTGATTTGTGTGCCACTGAAAAAATTTCAACAAATTTTAACTTAACAATTCACAAATATAAGATTTACTCATGTTTCACTCTCTAATAAAAAAGTCAAAAACAATCTGTTAAAGATCTTTTGATCTCTTTTCTTTCTCCATCTTGAATTGACACAGCTTCAATGTTCATAGTGAAAAATGGTTCGATTTGTTTTATTTTATTTTTATCAAAGCTGCCGGTTTTAAAGAAATTAGAACTTGCTCACAAAGACTAATTTTCACCAATTATAGATTCAGCTTTTCGATCTATTTTTGATCTAATTTTATCATTTTATAAACTTTTTTTTATTTTGCTATGGTTTCAATTGTGTATACGCGACATTGGGTGTTGCAAAGAGCCAGCGATCATTAATACTATTTTAAGGCTTGTTTTAATTGATTGTCGGGTGTGCTAAGGGTGAACTAAGCTCTTGTATTCCTGTAACGGCTCCACCTTTCATTTCACTGTGGTTAAAGCGAGCTTCTAACTACACCCGCTTGTAATTACTTTTTTAATTAGAAAATAATAGCGACACTAAAATTTTTTAGCATTCTTCAAATGCAAAAAGTTCATGCTTTTAAAACTCTAATGAAAGCTATTAAAAAACGCTTGAAAGCGTTTCGCTTGCAAATTTAATAGAATATCAAACGCATATTTGCTTATATCGAGAGAAAAATTATTATTTGATGTTGCTATAGAACATCGTATTTGTTTACTTTCCGCTTGAAAATTTTATATTCATCAACAAAATGTATGATACAAAAAAAGTCGTAAACCATTTATTGGTAATGTTTGCGAAAATATAATTGATAAGATAGGAAGTTCAATTTTTTTTTAACGATAAAATTCTTATTTTTGAAATTAAATGAGAAAGTTCCACTCATTACTATCCGAGTGAATCCGACGATCAATCCTTTAATTGTAAAAAAAAACCTAACAAAATTTAAAATTTTAAAACATTTAAAATGGTCTTTGTTAATATTTAATAAATTTTAGATGCTCTCCTTTCAAATTACATGCGTGCATTTTCTGTGATGTTAGTAGATTATCATAATATCATATTTATTAGGTCAGAGTCGAAAGCTCAATTAAGAGACAAAGTGGTTAACTAACAATTACTCAAATGACCTGATGCTTTTTGAATAAAATTTAACTGAAACATCATTATGTGTGTAGCAAAAATCATTCCCATTTCATATGTGAGAAGTGCACACGAAGTTATTCGCTTGCGAACTTGAAAATTTAAATTAATCAAAAAGTGATTAAAGCAAAAATAATGTCCATTGTTTCATTTAAAGTGAGATCAAGCCATTTGAATACAGTAGGAATCGAAAAATTTTCTAGTGTTCAGGGAAATAAACTGATTTCCGTTTCAATGCAGTCCTCTAAATCAACCAATCACCGATAACCAGCTGAGAAATTCTTTTGTTGTTTGCTGTACTTTGTTGTAAACAAAATTTTTGTTGTTTCCTATTCACTTTGTTTGAAGTCATAACACGCTCGTCTATGTTGCTTTATCGAAATACTACAATCCTCGCAATTAAAATTCATGGCATTCATTTTAGCCTTGAGCCTGTGAAAAAACCAAATAATTAAAATAACGAACAAGATTTGAAAAATCTTTTATCAAATGGAAAAGAGTGACGAATTTATTCAGCCTTTGAAAATAGAAACTCATTTCCAATTTTTGTCGTAAAAAGGATTTCTTTGTTTCGCTCTATTCAGTCGTGAAAATAAAGTCAATTTTAGTTTTTAGTTTTTCCTTTTCGAAAATCAAAAAATTGTCGCGCCGATGGGAGCAAGTATCTAATGGTTGGTGCTTCTACAGGTCGCGGAGAATTCAAAGCAAACTATTACACTATTACATAGTCTAAACAATTTTGCCATCATTCGACTGTCATCGCTCTTTATTAGTGACAATGCGCGTCTATTTAAGCATATTCGATATCAAAACTAACATTAGCAACAATAATTTGGCCAAGACAATCGTGTCGAGCCTCTCGTGGCGACAAAATATTGTGGATAAAAATCTGCTCAAAGGAGACGAATACTGTAGATGAATATCGATTTTTTAGTTTTTATAGGAGTGCATGAAAATTTTAGATAATAAAACGGAAAAGACAAGTTTTTAGTGTATTATTCAAACGAATTTATTTCTCTCTTTTATTTGATTCTCGAGTTAATCGAATTGCCTGCGAAATTAATGCAAACAGAAAACAAACTCGCAAATTCGCATTTTATTAATATTGAATGGATGCATGCGTTAGCAACTAAAGGCGATTTCTGTGTTTACGAAATAATCAATATTTACGAGAATTTGCGCCGAAACGATGAAAACATGAACTCGCAAGTAAAATCTTTTTATTATGAGCTTATTAAGGAAAGTATATCTCACCATTTTCTAAGTTACGTATACAAAAAGGTGAACAGCCAAAAAGTCGCACGCCTTAATCCGATTTGCTGAAATTTTACATTTGAATATTTTTCAAATAATAGCCTCTATGCTAAAATCTTCATTTCATTCATTTCCTACAATTTGCAAAACCTTTACGAGTAGATCACGCCTTATTTTATTCCTGATATAAGTCTTAATACGAAAACAAATTTAGCCGACATATTCATATCCATTTCGTCTTAGGCTAAAGAAATGGTTATTTATGCAATTCGCTCATCTAAAATATTAGCGAAAGATAAGCAATGTGCGGCAAGCTTTTGTAATTGCCACGTCTAAAATGTTTGGAACAAAAATCGGCTAAATAAATTTAAATGATTAAAAGGAACAAGTTAAAACTATTCAAAGTAAACAGCATTTTATTTATTGTTGAAACGTCTCATTTGAAATTCGTCTCTGTTTGATTCTCTAATAAAAGAAAATTTCTACTTTCGCCTAATCGAATTTCCTTCCTATTTCATTTACTTTATCAGTTCATATAATGATGAAACCTTATTTAAAATCTCATATTAATTTTTTTCGAAAAAGTAACTTCATTACTTGTGACCTGCTTTTAACAAAGCACTGAAAACGTAAATATACTAAGTAACAATTAAAGTTTTCACTGGCATTATGTCAATTCTTAGACACAGCTTGTCTTCTTCAGCTTGCTTCGACAATGAAAATTTCAGACGATGAAAGTGGAAGCAAATGAAATTGTTAAAATTAGAAAAGATCTTCATATAATTAAATTTCGTTAAATTTTTAAATTTTCAATTAACGATTTTCTATTTGCTTTGTTTTTGTCGTTATCATTCTTCTGTTCACTTTTAAAATTATTTTTAACCTATTTTCACGCTTTAACAAATCTGAATTTCATGCAGCTTTATCAAGTTTCATCATTACTTCAACCTGCAAATATAACTTCTCTCACTGCTCTTATTTTCTGACTTTCATTCTTTGGCTACCGTCTATGCTTACATATGTCGTACGCATAAATTTTTCCTAATATCCAATCAAAAAAGCTTAACCATAAATTTTGAATGTGAATTAGCATTACATTGAATATTTACTGAAAATTTTATTATCAAAGGAAATGCCCTGGCAAAAATGAAGTAACTTGCTCATTGCTCTATATTTTTCACTAAATTGATATCATTTGCCGCACTAATTAAATGCGAATCGTGATTTGATATTAAATATTCAACTATATGACTGCATTTCAATGAATTATTAAATTCGTTGTGATAAATGTGATGCAAAAATCGTGTACTCATCTTGTTACTCTCCTAGCTGTTGATCGTTTGCATTGCGTCAATTAAAGGCTTTAAAAATCTGCCAGAATTGTTTTGATTAGCTTGAATTTGATCTTATTCTTTTACCGCTTTGTATGCTGCGACTTTCGAGAATATCATTTTTTACGGCTCGAAAAATATGTAAAAGTAAACATCACGAAAGCTGCTTTAATTATCTGCGAGCGCAAGAAACTAGCAACGGTGTTGTTTTACTAGCTCACGGCTTGAAAACAAAAGAGTGAGCGTAATGAACAGAGTGTAATTCGAGCATAATCAATATCGGACAAGTTGTTGAAAGATGAAAAATGAAGAGAGGAAAAACGGTGGCCGACGCTGAGAAAAAACGAGCAGAAGATATTTGCTCGCTTTTTCCGTCGAGTTCATTTAATTGCGTTCGATAAGCGTTGTGAAAAGCGGCTCGATCTCGGATGGAGAACATTGCAAACGCATAAGCTATCGAGCAGAGAATCCATCACTGTGAACATCGCTCATAAATCGTTTTTAATTTCATTTCATCTCATTTCCACTTTGCTTTTTCATTCGCACTGTGCCTTTTTCGCCGCTCTGCTCTATTCTGAATTGTAATTCTTCAGTGTTGCTTTCATTTTTCTACTCGTCGTTTTAATCTCGACGAAATGGCTTTTGAATCTTAGCTGAGTTCACTTTCTCTTTCGCTCACTTCACTTATAGTGTACAAAAATCTTTGCTGCCTTTATGAATCAATTGCCTGCATCAATGTTATGCTTGCAATGGATAAAAATGGCGGCGTTAAAAGAGAGAAAAGAGCGAAAGAGCAACAAAAACTACGATTCGACTCCATTTTTCAAATGGCAATAATGTGCATCACTTTTCTACAAAATGTGTACGCAATTGTATTCCATTTCTTTCTTTTTACTGTATTCTTTGCAACTATTTTTTGCTCGCATTCGATCTATTTTCTAATTTTTAATATTCCGATTTTGTCGCATTCAAATCTGCAACATTTCTTTTTTCGCCTTAAACTCAGTTCAAAATTCAATTTAGATCGTGAAATTTCGAAATTCAAAAGCTAATTGAGAAAGCCTTCACTTCCAATTTAAAGCAGCCAACTTATACAACTTCATTCAATTCGTTCAAATTAATTGGCTATCTTTAACATTTAAACGCTTTTCAATGTATTTTCGTTTATAAGATACAGTGAAACCTATCTACAAAGGACACCAAAGAGCCAAAAAATCTGACCGTTATAAAAAGGTGACCGTTGTAGAGAGGGTATCTTTAATTGAGTTAATTTAGGAGGGTATTTTATTTTAGTGTCCGTTAGTGGAGGTGACCGCTCAAGAGACGTGTCCGTTAAGGGAGGTTTTACTGTACCAACTAATTTGAATGAAGCTGTATGTTCTTATTCACAATAAACTCTAAAGCAACAAATTGAAAGATTTTTCTGGACACGAGTTTACTTTTATAAGTGAATTATCCGTAGCAAAAAATATTTATCAATTGTCACGCTTAATGCACTACAATGGTGACTAAAAGTTGCTCATCTTTTTCCATCCAAAATCTTTTCATCTCGATATTGAATATATGAATGAATGAGATAAGTAATTTTTGGTCAGCACTGTACATAAAATTGCGCTTCATGCCACAACCTTTTTGTTTATTTACACAATTTTATTATTTGTAATTGTGCATATTTCTGTTTTTATTTCTCAGTTTTCTTTATCTCAACAAAAAATCAAACAAACAAAATATAAATTAAATTAAGCAATGACTAGAACATAATGATCAAGTAAAATCACGATAAGTATCGTGCTTGTGACTCTACTGTGAATTCTCTAATTACTACAGCTCTAAAATTAATTTTTTTCAAAACTCACTATTTCATAAAAAAATAATTGCAGAAAGTTTTTAATTTTTAATGACTTGCGCATAAAATGATAGATAATTTGCATTAATTATGGTCGAAATTAATTTCGAGAACTTATATTTCATCAGTTTATTGCAGAAATCGTAATCAGCATTTATTTTCGCTTATTAGAGTAATATTTTCAACGATTTTGTTTATTTTAACATTCTGAAAATTTATTTCTGCAAACAAGCAATGAGAATCTCTAATGAAATTATCATTATCATACTTTTCAAATAAAATTTGTCTTAGGTCCATAGTAAGTCTAGCTTTTTCTTGTTTTTTCTTGCTACCGGAATGTGATTAACTAGATAAACACTTTTAGTAATAATGACTCTTTATTTTTCAAAAATCAAGATAAATTAGCTTAATTTGCATTTTGCTTGACTAATGTTAATTAAACTTAATTTTCCGCATCCGAAAATAACAAAATAAGCAAATTAAAAGCGAATGGCGAGGTAAATCTCCGATTTTTTTGTTCAAAACACTTGGCAAACTGCGAATTCTGGCCAAATGCTTCTATAATACACTACGCGGCTTGTTTGCTCTGCAATCAATGTAAACGAACAAACCCAAAAACTTTATTATTTCTCGTTTCATTTGCTGTGATTAATTTCTTGCGCCATCATTTCACGTTGAAGAAATGTCAAAGAACATCGCTTCAAAGAGGCGACTTGAAGATGTAATAAAAATGTACAAAAATTGTAACTACATTTCACACACGACCGAAAACGCAATCATTTGTCGGTAAAATCGAGTGATTTTTGAAACTCCAGAAAATGGTGAAAAGTTTTGTGCGAATTCCAAATGAAAATGTAATAAAAGTTTTCTTTTCATTTGCACGGCTTCATTTTTTTGACATTTTCGTTTAAGATCTTTTTTCGCTCCACAAGAGCTTTCAGCTCTCTTACTCTGTTTTTACTGCTGAAAATGGAAATAAACATTGAAAAAAGTGTCTAACTTTCGCACTATTTCGACGACCATCACTTCGTTTTTAATTTTACGATAAAATTTAAAATTTATATTTTGTAAAAAATTTCTCTTCCGATCTCGAAGCATTCGAATAAACTTTTCATTTTCCATCTACTCTTATCTGCTCGTTGAGGAGCGAAAACGCTCTCCATTTGCGTTTTTATGCTTTCTCACTCGTCGAATTTCAATAACCTGTATAATATGCATCGCCGCAATCATTGCGTGCCATTCATTTATATTCACTGCGAAATGTAAATAGAATTTTATTTAATTTCATCTGTTTTATTTCCGAAGTGTTTCGATCGCAATTTCGTATCGATTTTAGTTTGGAAAGCAGTCGAATGTAATTCCAATTATTTTACGCTTTAGAATAAGCGTGAAATACGCGATGCATCGAGCGTTGCATATTTTTTAATTCACTTCTATTCGCTATTTTACTTTCGCTTTTATTTTGTTTTCAATAGATTTATGACTGAGCGTAATTTGCAAAAATTTGAGCGAATCGCGTAAGCAGAAACATTAAAAAATGAGTTTGCAAAGCACTTGAAATTAATTTACACGATTAAAAAGCAATATCAATCTCGGATTTGAACGGTAAATTCATTTTCAGCAATGTCCAGCAGTTAACAGTAATCTTATTTCGCGCTTTTCTCGTAACAAACAATTCTATATACGAAGTTCTGTCGAGCGAAAACTCGATCGCAATTGCTTTCGCGTCCTTTTCGATTTTTTCCATTTCGCTTCGCAAAGCTTTTAAACTTTTTCTCACTTAAACTCAATCCCTAATTTTAACAATGTTTTACTCTTGCGAAAACAACTCTAAATTGCGATGACAGAAGCTTGAGAATTAAAATATTATCAGTGCAACGTTAGAGGTTATTAACCGTTTGCCTTAAACCATAAAATTGTTTATCGATTTTTGTCCTACCGCAAAAGGCAAAGAAAGCAGATAACACACTTTTTCAATGGAGAATATGTGAATTCTCGAATTCATGTCACATTATGTTCAACGCATTTTTGCAAACATTGCGTTGACGTCAACGAATAAATTCAATATTGAAATGTAACGTTAAAAATTAAACAGTGTTCACTCTGTGAGAGCTGAAGAGAGAGTTTACTACTGTTTATCAAATAAAGTATGCAATTAAGTACCAACAATCTGATGTTGCAATCGCATTCTTCTCGTGATATTTCAATTGCACTTCATAACTTCGAAAATTAATGACGCGAAAATCTAGAATCGAGTTTCTTCGAATTTACGCGAAAAGCGAGAAGAAACTCAATGAGATAATGAAAGTAATGTTGATTTTTTTATTTTAAATATTAATTTCGAGCAGCTAAAGATAAGCAGCAGACTGTTGAAGTTTCATTAAATTCTTTTATTTTCAAAGTTTTCGCTAAAATTCATTGCAGAACTTAAGTCAACATTGAATACAAATCAAGCGACTTAACTATCGTCGAAGATGGTTCTCGTCTCTTTTTATCTAGAAAATAAATCATTTTATCGTCGCATGTTTTTGCAATCACTCGCCGATATCATAAAAATCTTGCTTGTACAACAAGCGACATTTCTTTTTACTGCATTCTTATTGACAAAGCGCACAGCAAATATTCGCATCTCATTTTCATCAAATATTTGTTTACATTGCATTCTTTCTTTTTCATCTAGGATTCTACTGTTGGTACTCCAGTTACGCTTCGAGTGGATCCAAATGGTTTCTTCATTTATTGGACCGACCAGAATAAGGTTTATTTTTATTTCCATTTTCGCTTTCAAGTAATGAGATTTTTAAGTTTTAGCTTTATGTACGTTTTTTTAATGTTTTTGTTACAAATGTTTATGAAATTGTCTGTTTTTATGGTGATAGAAGCGCAAAAAATTCCGAGCGTTATTTCGCCGATTCGAGGCGAAAGAAAAACGCTAATTAGACAAGATTTATGTTTCGCGCTAAATGCTTGACATTACACCAATCCTTTCAATGAGCGCAACTCTGCAAATTAGTGCACTGTGAATGTGACAGTTGCATTCATTTCTATACTTTCGTGACCGTAATGGCCAATTTTTTTTCAAACAGAACCAGATAGCACTTAATCAAGAAGGATGTAAAGTCACCATTTAATTTGCATAAAAGTTTATGCAAATTCTTCAGTTCATGCAATTATTCAAACAAAATTTTTAAAAATAAAAACTTGCCTATGCTTGAAGGAATCTTTTATTTGGACTCGAAGTGATGAACAGAATTTGAACGCTATTTTTAGKTCGTTAGAACTTTACGAGCGTCATAAAATGCTCTTATGCTCTAGTTTTATTCTTCACTACAGAACATGTTACATAATTGTAACTTTAATGTAATTTTTGTTTCTCAACAGCTCAAATATTTATAAATTTATGCCTATAATCACACTAAAACATTTCCAAACTGAACTTGCACAAAGTATTATTGCGGTCTCGCGCGTGCAGTGGTGATCATTTCAAGATGAGCTCGTTCGCAAACTTAACCTCCACTTTCACTCTCTCATAATTCATGTTTTCGTCAAAAAGAATTTTTAGGCACAAAATTATCCATAAAAATGTGAGATAATCTTTAAAAAAAATTTGTCTACCTTATGGAAAAACTAATGTTAAAAAACCATTAAGTTCAAAAACAATTAATTTTTAATTTCAAATAAAAAATGAAAACTTTGCTTGTCTCTCTCCTCGATGACTGACCTCGATAGTTAATTCTTTTTGTGTTTAATTCAAATTGGGCTTGAATGCACATAAAGTCAAGGAAAAAGATTTGAAAAAATTTTAAAATCTATTTGAAAATAAGCAAAAAAAAGTTTTAAAGAGGGGACAAACTTTTTTGAATAAGGGTAAATAAAATATGAAGTTATTCAGGATTTGCCCCCACTTTGCAACTTTGAAAAAGTATATTCAAACAAAATGAATTTATCGTTCTTTTTAAGCTACAAAAATTTTTATCACAACTCTTTAACTTTAAAATTTTTGAAGTTAATTTTTGTGCAAGTTCAAGTTGGACAGGTATTATGTTTCCAAATAAGCACAACGCACAAAGAAAAGTAAATGTTTAACCACACAGAATAGATTTACGCCAATTGATTGACGCAAATGTGCACAAAATAAGAATATTGAAATGATTGTATTAATTTTGGTTGCTAGTTTGAACAAAACAGTGATCAATTTAGTTTTAAATTTTTGAACTTAAAGCATTCGATTTTAACTTATTGCATTCTGTCTATTAATTATAGCCAGCACATTTCTTAGTTAATTAGTAACTTTGTAATCAAGTTGAATGACTTCAATCTATTTTTCTCTTCTTCTTTATTCATCTTATATTTTTTAGAACAAAATCGAATTTTAAATGCAGTTTTATATTTATATTTATATTTATATTTATTAATATTTCTAAAATCTAACTAATTAAAATTGAAAGACAAAAAATTTGAGTTTTACATTTCGAGAATAACTAAAGTTTAAAACATAAAGAAGTTAAATATTAAAATTTTAAGGAAAATGAGTCGTGAGTGAACTAAAAAAAGATGATTACTTGAAATTTTATCACGCGTAATTTTCACGAAGGCAAAGTTTTTGCTTTACAAGCAAAAGTTAGATTTTGGAGACCATTGTCTTCCTTTTCAGATACTAGGAAAGTGCTTCATTTAAAGTTACGGTTAGGTGGCTTTTTCCTAACGCGCCATTTTCAGAAAGCATTTATCAAGTCTCATTTTTCTAACATTGAAATATAATTGTCTTAAACATTTTTAAAAATGGAGTAAATAATCAAACATTCGATAATTCAAAATTTTATTTATCTAATAAAAGTGTCTAATAAATTCTTTATGTCCATTGCATTGCAACAAAGTGTATGTTGAGGGAAGTGAAACTATTTTATGGGTCATGATCGTCGGATTTATTTTTACACCTTTTTCCCACTAAACTCATATGACCTATAAAACCCACTTTGATGACAGTTGCAGACAAGACCCTGACGATAAAAGCATTTTTAGTTTAAAATATTTATGATAATTTATTTCCGCGCTAATATAATAATTCGGAAAATAGCGTATTCGCAAAAAAATGCTTTCGAAAAAAGGCGCTTTCGGAAATCAGCTTAAACATCAAAGTTACAGCGCTTATTTTACACTTGGTTCTATGAAAACGAATGAAATCGAATCATATGTTTTAAGCAATAACAAAGTTTCAAATTGATTCAATTGCTTGGTTTACACTTTAAAACTTTTTTATTGCTTAAAACATGATTCAATTTTACTCCATTTTGTTTAGCATTATTTGTCTGTATTCATTGTTCAGTTGCAAAATATGTTTATCAAAATTAAAAATAAAGTGTTCATTCAGTAGATTTAATGTAGTTAATACAATGATGGGATTGACAAAGTTTTTCCCCTCAATAATGTGTTTTCACTAAATTCGTTTTCAGAATTAAATCACGTTTTAAAACTTAATATAGAAATTAAAATATTTCATAATTTTGCCTTCTCTTAATTAACTTTTAATCATTTAAAATTTACACAATTTAATATCTATTGATGAATTTTTATTTTTTTATTTTTTAAGAAGAACAAGTGCACGAGTCTTCCAGTCAAATTAAACTGATCCTATGATTTAATTTTGCAGCATTTATTCTTATTTTTAAATACTCATTCGAAAATAATTAAATATTCAAAGTACATAGCAGATCAAATTCAAAAACTTGTGAATTTGCAAGAATATATTTAAACTCTATTTGCATATATCGAGCGATTAAAATACATTTAAAGCTCTAACTCTGCTAATTTGTGTTTTTAGCACTCTTGTTTCACAGATCTTAATTTCAAATGTTTTCATTGCAGGAGACAGAACATCTTGAGATTTCTTCTATACGAGATGTACGAACTGGAAAGAATGCAAAAACACCGAAGGTATGAATTTCTCGTGTATTGTGCATTGTGTTTTTTAAGGCTTCTAATTTTACTCGCTCGTCTTTGTCTTTTACTCTTTTCCTTTGTTCAACTACTTCAAAACGTTCATTAAAAATGAACTACACTAGTATTGTTCGCTTTTTTGAGTCTATTGTTCTCATTTTGCTTATTGTGATCTCCTCACAAGTAAATCATTTTTCTTGCTTATTGTTTTAAGCAGACGTATTATTAAAATATTAATGAAAAGATATTTTGTAATGAATTTCTTCGAGAATCGCAAAATATTGTCTATAAGTAATCTCTTTCATAAGTAATCTTGTCTCTTTTCGACAATAAATTTGCTTTTTAACAAATTTGAATTGCTTAAAAACTAAATATTCGGAAATTTGCTAAAAATTCCTTTCATAGAAGCAAACCATAAATTTTTATGTCGGCCGCTAAAGTTTAATGCAAGTTTCTAAATAAGCTTTCTCCATCAGAATTTTTTATTTCTAATTCATTTTTTAAAAATAAGTTCAGCGTGATTTACGAGAAAATATCAAGTAAAATTCAAATTCGTTTTCATTTTCGCAAAGTTTGGAAAGACAGCCAAGTTTGCGATGTTCACAACGAAGATAAAAAGTGGAACAAACGTTTCACGAGCAAAATAATTCGTTCGGATGCATCTTATTTTTCGAAGCAGTCAATGTAAAGTCTTGTGACCGCATTTTTTACTGTTTTCGCTTGATTTAATCCATAGTCGTTTTGATTTTTCTATTTTTCATCGCATCGCCAAATACAGTCGACGCCAAAGCTATTTTTAGCATTACTTTGCTGGCCTTAGCAATCATTAGCGGAGCTCTTTTTATGCGGACAATGCTCATGACGCCTTTCGCATACTGTTGTATACATAAAGTTTGGCAATAAATTATATCGAATATACATGCTTTAAACGGATCAGATAGCAAAACTTTACGGCCGCGACCATCTCCTTTTTAATCTTAAGCAAGACTTTACACTCGACGCGCTTTGATTTATCGATCGCTTCTCTCGAAGCAGTTCGGTTGCAAAACAAGTCTCTAATTGTTTTTATGGAGATTACAACTGCTCGAAGAGTTTTGCGGAATTTCTTTTTCAAACGCGCACTTTGCAAAGCGAACCAAAAAGCGCTCCACTAGACTAATGTGATTATAATTGGCGCGTTGCTGCAAAATATGCTTTCGGAGCATAGTTTAGCGAAATCATGATCATAAAAAATAAATTGAGAAACCAAAAAAGCTGAAACACAGTTTTCCAGTTCAGTCACACGCCAAAGTAACAACAGTGTAATGCACATTTTTCTCTCCTAAGAGCAACGAGCAATTCCGGACTAAAGTTCTATTTTCGCAATGCACAACATTCTATTTATGGATAAAACATAAAGTTCTATATTCGGTGTTTTACTTTGAACGTGAAATGAAACACTTTTTCACTTTGCTGTTTTCTTTAAGCTTTTATTCTCAATCGCTGTTTTCTTTTTACACATTCACATTTGCAATCTTCGGCTACCTGAAAATTTGTATTGTCTTTGTCTCACCATTTTGTTGTTTTCTTCGCGACCGAACTTTTCGCTTTCATTTACTCATGTACCACTGAAAATGAAGAAGAAACGAAAAAGGAAACTTGAAAGCAAAATTTCCTTTTGAATCAAGTCATTATTCTAGCTCAAGTCGAGCAAACTCATATTGAGAAATGTAATAATCGTATTGAATCCTGTTGAGATTAAATTAAACGTTTCACCATTTCACGGAATGCATTGTTTCACATTTTTGCTTAAACTCAATTCAATCATTTTTTCATTTTACAGGAAGGAAAGCTTCGTGATTCTGTAAACTGCGGACCGTCAGATATAGCGCTCGAAGATAAAACGCTTACCATTGTGCATGGTTCTGATTTCACTAACGTAAACTTCGTGAATTTTTGCTGCAACAAAAAAGTGCCACAGGTATAAACTGATATGAAACTTTTCAGGCATTGCGGGGCACAAATCTTGCTCTTTTCTAACTCAAGCTTAAGTGTTTCTTATATTCTTCTCATTTCTCTATATGCTAAAATACTTAAGATAGCATTTTGCTCTTGAATGTATTCACTTCCGAAATTTCTCTTACAACTGACAATTGTAACTTTACTTCGCCTTTTTCACTTTCTTCGCTCAAAATTACTTTCATTTTCCACATTATGCTTCTCGATTTCTAAAAATGCTTTTTTAGGAATGGCTCGATTCACTGATGAAAATGGCTTATAATCTCCTAGCGCTCAATTCTTCGGCAAATACATTTCTCCAGAAAGCCTACACAAAAATTTTGCTCCTAGCTGATCGCGAAGGAAAAATCCCCGTAAGAAGGTAGGTTCAACTCTTTTTGCTTTTGCTTCTCCAAAATTTTTCGTTTTCGCTTTTCTTTTTAATACTTTGTTTGACTCCTACCATTGCCTAACTTTGCGATTAAATTCGGCTTATAACACTGGTTATTATGTGCGGGTTGCAATAATTTCAAGCCTTTTGTTGAAACTTTGTCTTTAAATGATTTTGTTCGGTTCTTTCCTCGTAATTTCACTTTATTTCTTCCAAATTGTAATTATCTCTAACGTATGTGTTTTAGAACAATAATAACAACTTACATTATCATTCAGTCAGAAAAGTTGAATGAAATAAAAAAATTTTGTGAGAGAAAATAGCAAAAACTTAGTTCCATTGTGGAAATGACATACAATTCTATTCAAGAACTCTTTTTGTATCCATAGTCATCCATAATTTTCATTGAATAAAAAAACTTGAAAAAGAAGAGAATACTTCTGAATAAGGCACTTACAGAAATTGAATGCGTCAAAACTCCTACGCTTGTTTCTAAAGCGCATTGTTTTCGCTTTCACTTTCAAAATTTCAAATTCAAATGACGGATTTTTGAAATTCCTTTGCTTTGTTCTTTAATTTAAATTTGACTAAAGGGACTCAATATTTTAACATTCATTGAACGCTTATTGTAGTTAATCCATTTGATTAGCATGTAGAGCGTGTTGAGTTTATAACAATTTATTAATAAAACAAAGTGATATAATCTGTTGAAACTTGTAGATAAGCTTATTTTTGGTGTTCAAATCGAACTCGAAAAATTCTGTTCAATAAAGTTTACTTAAGTTTCAGAGCAAGGCTTACGCGACGCAAAGCAACGAATTAGATAAATGCTATTGTAGCCTTTGTGGCACGCGAATTATCGATTAAAATTGCATCCTCTAACATTTATATCATTAGCTATTTAATGATTCGAAGATTCATATTTTTCTATGCTGTTTAAAGCGTGTGTGCGTGCTATATTTTATGCCCTTATTAGATTAAAACAAAAATTTCAAATATTTTTAATGGAGGCAAAAGTAACATTTAAAAGCTAAGGTTCCGACGTCATACACTCCTAAATCAGTCGAGTTCTTCATTTTGAGCCGTCACTTAAAAAAGAAAAATTTATTTCTCCTTTCTGTTTTTGTCTTCTCATGAATTTATGAATTTTAGTAAATTTTTCATCTCATTCTATGTTTAATCGATTCATCTTTACGACGCGAACCAATTTTTTACGATTTGTTTCGACATGAAGCTGTTTAGCATAAGAGCCAGGAAAATCAGCTTCATGCAAAAATTGATATTGATAGTAGTCAAACTCATCAAATTTTGATAAAGCGAGCTCTTCTTGCAACGAATCAATCTCGTTAAATATTCGCCGAAAATCTTTATTTTTCATTTTTACTTAGCTGAATGAATCGAATTTAAAAAATTTAAACGAGATTACAAAGTCGTTAAAATGTCAGCCATAAATCTATGATGCAACCAGCAAAACTTTTTATTAGATGTGTTTAAATCGTGAAACAATTTCCGAAATTAATTCTTAGTTTTGAAAGCTCGATTTTGGCGATTCGATTTGAGACAAGAGCGCCGAATTTTTTGCTTCATTCGAATAAAAGCGAGAAACGAAACAAAAGATGATTTATGGCGAAAGCATTTTAGAGCAAGTGTGAGTTCGGTCGAGAACAGAAAAGAGCAATTTCTTTTCTCCATTCTCGACTCTAAAGAAATTTGCTTACCCTCCTTTGCTCTTAGAACATTCCAATCATATTTTGTGCGTTTAATCTGATTGCTTCGTTTTTTATGGCGAACAAGAGCTTTATTTGATATCCTTTTGTTGGCAAAACATCAATTCAGCGCATAGGGTCACTCTTAGTACATTTTTCAAATATCTTTCAGATGCTTGCAACGTTTCTCTTTTTAAAAATAATTTAGATTACTTAATATTTACAACACAAAGTTTAACTTAGAAAAATTTTGCTTCTGAAAATATTTTTAGAATTTTAAATTAAAAAATTTTGTTTTTGAGATTTAATCGCGCCTCTTATTTATTTATCGAGCTTCGCTTCAGCGAAAACATCCACATCCATATTTGAACGAAAAATCGCGCAAAATTTAACAATTCAGAGTTATGAATCTGCTTAAAATATCAAAATAAAATAAAAAATTTAATTTCACTTCAACACTTTGGGCTGTTAATTCTCTTTATTTATTTAATGTTTATTAAAATACAAATTTTTAAATGAAGTGCAAAATTTGTAATTTGAAGCATAAATTTAAAAAACGCGTCATTCCTCTTATCATTGAACATGAGATTTAAAAGTTTTTCAGTTGAATTTGAACAAATGTCACAACCATATGACGATAAACTTGAATTCAGTGCTTCTTATGGCGTATAAGGGAAAGTCGAAAATAGCGAAAAAATTTAAAACTTTGGAATTGTTCAACCAAAACCCCGGAAACGCGAGTAAAACAAGGAGATTTAGTGATGCATTTTTACACTTCACTCGATTTCAATAAATTTACTATTTTCATTCATATTGCTTAAAGAATTT
Organism: Dinothrombium tinctorium; assembly: GCA_003675995.1. Taxonomy (NCBI): domain Eukaryota; kingdom Metazoa; phylum Arthropoda; class Arachnida; order Trombidiformes; family Trombidiidae; genus Dinothrombium; species Dinothrombium tinctorium. The sequence goes on along the minus strand of NCKU01000376.1, from coordinate 13,621 downwards.
TTAAATTTATTCTCACTGTTAATATTCAAAAGGATAAAATCACAATTGTAAAAGCAAAATCTCAAACTTGTCAACCCCGAACCTCTTTTCAAACACAATCTCCCAAATAATGTCTCCATCAAGTAATGAGTATACCAATTAATTGATGATTAGATAGATGATACATCGATTTATAATATTTCGATATATCGAAAACCAAACTTTTACTCCTGCTCTTCTTTAAATGATCATACTTAAATCGATAAACATATTTGAAACTCAACAAGCTTTCTTCTGTATTGTATACATCTCATTGCCTCATTTTATTCGACTTTTTTAATTATAATTTATGAAAATTATTTTCATGGCTAACAAGACAACGAAACCCTCATATCATCTTATAGCTGCATCTTAAAGAATGATAACATAATATTGGTTGATTGCACACAAATAGTTATTGGTCTACATTCTAGACTTAATTCAATGATCACAACGCTTTGCTTTGCTTCCAATGTTTTCATTTTATTTATATGCGAGTTGACGGAAAATTTTCATAAACAAACTCAATTCAATTTAGGATAGATTTTCAATTATTTTCTATAATTATTATTATTACAGTCTAGGAAATAACATTTGGAAAGAAAGATCTTTTATTATCTTATGCGACGAACAATGGACAAAATCATTGATAACCTTATTTTAGAAAATATAATTTTTTGCATGAAGAAATTAATCGTATTGTCAAAAATTTAATAAATTATTAGCCAATTATTGATTATTTAAATGATATATTTTAGGTTCCTAAATTAAACAGTTAACGATTAAAGGTTTGTGCAAGTCCAGTTTGGACAGGTTTTATATTGTAAAAGTGAAATGCAAAATGATTTTTAAGTGTGAAATTTTTTTTCTTGTAAATCCTTTCAGCTATATCTAGGTACGCCCTTATCTTACACATCTTCTTCAATGGCCAAAAACTTTTTCCCGAAACTGTGTATTTCATATTTATTCAAATTTTAATAAAAAAAAGTTTTTCACAAATTATAAACAAACACGAAAACTAATAACTATTTGCTTGTTTGCTTGTCGATTATTTCTGTTAAAATTTTTGTTGCTAAAATTTGAATAAATTTGAAATATAATAATAGTTAAATTATAAAAACTAATAGGGAATCTGTCAAAATGTTTGAATCGAGCTAGAGTTTGCCCAACTTGTTCACGGAACACGCACCGCAAACATGGTCATTGTGCGTGTTTCGTACTTCTGGTTCACTCTATCAAATTGCGAATTGCTTTCTGCTCTAATGAAGCAAGCAGTATTTTCATGCATTTTAAATATGATATAATCAAATTTTTTGCACATTAATTTTTAAAATTGATTTTTTTAATTCATTCGTTCACTTAAATAAAATTTTTCGTGTTCTAATCGTGAGAACGCGTTTTTTTTTTGTGGTTCCGTGCTTGTTCATGTGCGTGCTTATCGTGTCATCGTGTACATCTAAAATTTAGTGACATGAAGGCATGGGTGAAGCTCTAAATCAAGTGTGTACACTATTATTTTCGCTCAAACTGTAAAATTGCAACTCTATAAATTTTATTCAAATTGCTTACGAAACTTATTCGTTGATACATTTGCAAGAGAAAACCATTTTAAACACATTTCAAAAATTACTTTCATTTTGCACTCCCGATTTCCTGCTTGCTTTTCTCACTCAATAAAATCAAATTAAAGTCGAGGAGAAATCAGTTTGAAAGTTGTTTTATTACCTAAATTGCTGTTTATTTAAACGTGAAAATTTTTATTAAAAAAGAGTTCGCTTTGAATGTTTTTTAAACTTTCTTTTCCTGTAAATGAAAAAGAGTGAAAAAAAATCTTCAGCATACTTAACATTAGTTTACGCAAATTGAGCTTGGCTAAAACCAATTCGACACTGTTTATTAACTCTAATCGCTTTCTATTTCTCAAGATGCGCCATTTGTCAGATTAATGACATATCAACATTCACTAGAATATTCCTTAACTTGTTAGTTTACTTTTACTTTTACTTTCATTTCATTTTTACAAAATCAATCGATTAATAGCAATTTATCTTAACCCATAATCAATTCACGCGCTTAGCATTTACTTTTTACACGAACGTATATCATTCCTTAGCCATGTAATTATTTCTGAATTTTTCTTCACTTCAGAATATGCGACTTTTATATTTTAATCAACAATACATTTAATTAATTTGTCAATTTAAGAATTTATTTAATTTCCTCTTGGTTAAATAGTTATTGTTTAGTGCAGCTGATAAATAAAATAAAAACCTCGCATAATTTTCAAACATCCATTCGAGGTAAAATACTAAAATCAATTGAGAAAAAAAATTTGGAAACGGAAGTTTGCGCACTTCTTTTTTATTCCAACCATCGTTTTTCTCGCCCCCGCAAACATATAAAAAAGTTGGTTTCATTATGGGCTAGAGAGTCGAAAACTTTCGCTTGTAAAAATATGAATTTATTGAAAATATTCGCAATCGCGAAAATTGATCCTCTTTCTGCGGCAATCTTTTTGATCAAAAAGTCTACATTTCAAACATATTGAGTGGGTGAAATTATTGATATTTAAAATTATTGAAATGGGTTTGTATTGAAATTCAAATTCAAATGTTAATGACAAAATGATAAATTATCTTATTTTATTCTGTTTAAATTTTTAAATTGTTTCTTTTCTAATCAAACCTCATTTTTTATGAACCCTTTTTTTTCTTGAATTCATCGTTTTTATGAACGAAAATTTTCGTACCTTCTAGTGTTGATAATACCTCATTTTTCTGGACTTCTCGTTTTAATGAACAATTCTTTATGCAAAAAGTGGTTCATAAAGGTTCATCATATTTTCATAGTGGTTCATGAGGTTCTATCGTATTTATAATTGAATTTTCTATTTACTTCGTTTTCGCACGCTACTGTATTTGTAATTTTTATTTGTTTTTCTTTAAGTTTTGGTTTAATTAGAACATCGAAAGCGAATAATGACAAATTTTCGATTAAAAATTTGTTTAAAAATTCAACAAAACCTTTAAATTTAGTAAATTAAATTAATAAAAGTTTCTGGAATTTTTTCTTATTTTAAAAACTCGAAATTTTCAATTTAATTATTCTTATATTAACTTTAAAATAGAATTTTATTTTCAAAATTGCATTTTTCAATTCTATGCTTAATTAGATCTGCCTTTACATTATTTAAATTTATGACAACTCGAGGCTTAGCATCACAACCATTGAGGTTCTATTGGTGTGTAACCGATTTCATAGTTAAAATCGAGTTTATTATTTTAAAATACGCAAATACAATATGCGCTTATCGCGAGACTTAACAATATAATAATTTAAACAAAAATAGAGAAAGCAACTAGAATGCTCGTGCAGGTATTTATGAAAGACATAGTATAGTCAGACCCGCGGTTGTTCTGAGCTTATTCAAGCGAAGTGACGATTAAAGTTGCGACCGGGAGAATGTTTGGCGAAAGGCTAAAATAGACACTGAGCATAGTGTTTTTTATTCACAAGTATCGCATTGACAATAGCATATTTGGTCATCCTTTGTAGCAATTTCAAAGAGCAAAATACGAAGATTTACGCGTTTAACTCCTCGCACGTTGACTATTGATGATATGAGTGGCGTTGTGGCTAAGGTGCACGCCTTGAATTAAACATTGCTTTGACGTACATTTGATTTCAACACGAAACTTTTTTCTATGTTTAATTAAGATGATCTTAGTTCACGTTTCTTTTTTTACTTCAATCGTTTGTTTTAAATTTATAATCTTGCAAAATAAAGATACAAGTTCAAGCTTTTTAATGTTTCAATTACAAGCACTTTAATAAGCAAAAGCATTTTGCTAACCCCTCAAAACTCATCGGCTCAACAAGCGATACATGAGCTTACTTGTTACTCGTTGTGAGTACTAAATTTGAATATATTTGAAAAAGTGGAAATGGTTCCTTGCTACTTTCGTTGTTTCTTTTGAAAAATTACATCGTTTGTTGAGTTGAGAGGAATTGAGAGAAGTTTTCAATATCAACCAAAAAGAGGCAAAAAATAAAAGCTTACCTTTAACAATGAGGCTCAAAAATGAAGTCTGCTTCTTCTTACGCTGCAATAAATTTTACATTTTCCACTAAAAGCAAGTTAAAATGTCATTTAATGTCATTTAATTGTGCGTGCTCATGTTTTAGAGCTCATTGCGTTTTATGTTTCAAATTTTTATATATTTTAATATATGATTTTGTTTGAATTCCGACGGATGCCAAAATTTTAAACCATTGTCGCTTTCATCTTTTAGTATGAAAATGAAAAACAAAGTTTTCCGATATTTTCAAATGAATGCGAATTTTCATCATTATTTTAATTCATATTTTAGCATTTATAGCTGAAGCAAAATTTGACATTTCACGAAAATTAATAATTTAATGAGAATTATTCGTTTTGAGAGTTATTGCAACTTTTCGCCAAACTATATTTTCATCCTTTGCAAAGAATTAAATTTAATTTGCAAGGAATATGAAATTTCTTGTTTTTCGATCTGCATAATATGAGCCATTTCTACGTTCTGGGTTGCTTGGTCTCGGCACACTCAATGTGAAGAGATATATCAAGTTACTCTTAGCATAATCATCTATTTGCACATTACGATGCATAACAATTATTTTATTTGCGTGCTTAATTTGTCAAGTTATTTTTTAAATAAAAATCTCTTGCTTGATTAACATTTTCTTTTTTCTCCATCACAATATCATTTTAATGTAAATTAAATTTGTTATCTTCTTTTTTTTAGCGTGGTCAGAATGTTCGGACAGCATAAAGATGATAGAAAACGAGTAGAAAAAGCTTTAGAGACGTGTGGTCTTCCTTCAGGAAAGGTAAAAAATTTCAATTCCATGTTCAATTTCAAATTGAATACCCGAATTCAAAAAATAATTTCTCAAATGAGGACCATAGAGCAAGGAGAACTTTAAAATGCGTTTTTAGTTTTTCTTTTACCAATTTTTCAAAAAGCAAAACCTTAAATTAAGAGTTTATATGAAAGATTTTTAGTTGTAGAACAGAACGGCTTTACATTTGAACTAATAATGAAAATTGCTGTCGGCAAAATCAGCACTTTATCCCTGCATAACTGCAGTGCAGTTTTGATTCTTCGCCTTTGTTTAAATGGAGCAAAATTTTAAATGAAGTAAATGAAGATATCAAGTAGAATGTTTTAAATGATAAAATTTTAAAAAACGTTCAGGCCAACGGGAATTATTTACGCAATTCTAAGGCTGTTTTGATCTTGCAGAAATGCGAAAACAAAATTTTGCGTTAAAATTTTCACAATAGTAATATGTATGTACTACCGTGATCAGAAAAAAGTACATTTTACTATTGAAAGAATACTTCACTGCACTGCAAAAAATGACATAACTGCTAAGCTAACAATCTGATTTATTAAGAATACAATTTTTTCATATTTTAATTTTCAAGCATTTAGGTCAAATTTAACAAAAATAATCATTTTTATCAATCCACAATAATAAGACTCATCTTCTTTATTTGAGAACACTTCATTAAAACGATTTTTTCGCCAGCCACTACTTTATTGTTTCCGCCAATTGTCAACATTTTTAGCAACTTATTGACAATCTTAATAATAACTATGATACACCTATTGGAATTGAAATTTTTTTCAAAAAACATATCACATTGATCTATTATTTGTATTTTCTTTGTATCCAATTATTGAGGCATTTTTAAATACAACACTTTCATTTTACATAAAGCACGTTATAATGTAAACATGCGGTTTTTTGCAGGGCAGTGAAGTATTCATTCAATGTTCTTTTTTCTGATCACGATAGTAGGCTTCTTTATGTAAATAAAAACTCTTTCGCATTAGTGCAGATGAAATCCGGAAAGAAAATACCAGAAAAAGCGTACAAAATAGCGGTTTTTGGGAGTCGTTCGCGACCACTTAAGTAATATTGATGATTCAAACTTTAATAAGATATAATTTTGTTTTCTGGTCAAACAAAACAAAAAGGAAATTAAATTTCGAAAGGAATCTGTTAGGGCACTCGAAATTGTAAAAAAGCGCCATTTTGCGGTTATTTAATATCTGCCCAAAAAGACTACAATTTTGTCAAAATTTCATTTTTAAATTTAAAAAATGTTTAGCTATTAAATAAATTTGTAGTCGCTAAAAATTGAACAAAATTTAAAGATATAAGCAATCAAGCACCGGTACTTTTGTAAAAATCGCCTTATTTAAAACCTATATCACCCAAAAATTCAAAACGCCATTAAGTTAGCTCATATTTTTGCTATAGAATGACAGTTTCAGTCCAGAAGTATTCACTTTGGGAGTATTTCTTGATTTTTACAAACATTTGGTCGCTCGAAGCGAAGTAAATAAAATTTTTGATCAATTGTAAGTACTTTTATTGCGATATTCAAACCATTGCAAAAATATTGATAAATTTGCTCTTCAGAATCGGCGCCGATTCCAGTAGCAAGAAAGGACAACAAAAATTAATGACTGTTGATCAGTTAGTCGAATTTCTGAATCGTGAGCAACGCGATCCACGTCTAAACGAAATACTCTATCCGTACGCTGATAGAACAAAAGGATTAGAGATCATTAATCAATACGAACCAATTCGAAATAATGTTCACAAAGGTAATAGAGTAGCAAAGTCAAAAGGCGAATCTTTCTTATTGCTATGCGGATGATGCATATGCATTTGTCAGTGCAATTATCTGTGGCACAGTTGCGAAAAACGAAAACTGCTTTTTATCATTTGCAGTGAAAAGCTTCGATCAACGGTAGCCAGAATTAATTGTGGCCATTAGATTAACAGCTATAGTTTCCATGTCGGCAAACGCGAAAGATAAAATTGCTCGCGCAAAACGTTCTTGTTCATAAATCTCAATTGTGCCCGCAATAAAACACAAGAAACGCATAGAATCGCATAAATAAAAATGTTTATATTGGCAATCTTCGGTGACAGTGCTACAGATATTGCATTGCGACGTGAACTTTGCGATCGTTTCGCCGAGAAACGTATGTATTGAGAAACAGTGACGAACGCACGAACGCTGAAATTGAGATTAAATTGCAAAGAGGCACGCAGAAAATCAAGCGAAAAATGTACACGCCGCGATCCTCAGCGAAATGCCATGTTTAGAATGTTTGTTCTTTAGGTTTACTATCGGTTGACGGATTCTTGCGTTATTTGATGAGTGATGACAACACTATTGTGGCGCCCGAAAAGTTTGACCTTAATCAAGATTTAGATCAACCTTTGAACCATTACTTCATAAATTCTTCTCATAACACATATCTTACCGGTCATCAATTGACTGGAAGATCCTCTGTTGAAATATATAGACAATGTCTGCTGGCAGGCTGTCGTTGTGTCGAATTAGATTGTTGGAATGGTAGAAATTCGGACGAAGAGCCAATTATTACTCACGGTTATACCGTTGTTACTGATGTCATTTTAAAAGACGTTCTCGAAGCTATCGCGGATAGTGCGTTTAAGACGTCAGAATTTCCCGTTATACTTTCATTCGAAAATCATTGTTCACCGAGACAGCAAGCAAAGATCGCGATGTATTGCAGAAAAATTTTCGGTGACATGTTGCTTTCAGAACCGCTTCCGTCTCATCCACTCAAACCTCACGTTAGTCTTCCATCTCCGAAACAGTTAATGAGAAAAATAATAATCAAGAATAAGAAAAAGCATCACGTTCGAAGAGATCGTAAGCATCGACAGAATCAAGCGCAACAACAGCAACATCATCAACAAGCACAACAGGCTTCCCCTCAACAGACTCAAGATTCATCCGCAGACACATTGAGTCCATCGTTCGGCAATTCATCTGTTTGCGTCTCGACACCTGAACGCCGTCCTACTTTAGTTGCACAACATAATAGTGATGAAAGTGGTGTATTAACCAGCAGCCAAATTGAGCGCGAAGATTCCTCTCAAATGATTGATAGTGACGAGGGAGGTGGAAGTTCATCACAAGTGACCGCTGCGCCTAAGCCAGCGGCTACCACTATTAGCAGCTGTGATATGGATGACATGGATTCTGACTCCAGTTTAGAAGAAGACGACGCGGGGCCACCTAGCGAATCAACAAATGTCGGGGCCAGCGAACCATCAGAAGATACTTCTGGAAGTGCTCAAATTAAAGAATCCGAAGCTGGAGCGGAAATGTCTGCCTTAGTTAATTACATACAACCCGTTAGGTTTCATTCGTTTGAGTACGCTGAGAGTAGGTTTGAGCCAATTTTTTGAATTAAGTATATTCTTTTGTTTCTGTCCGACAGAAAGAGGACGAAGCTTTGAAATATCATCTTTTGTCGAAACTCAAGCGACGAGTTTGCTAAAAGAACGACCTGTTGATTTCGTTAAGTAAGTCCGCTTTTTTCTCTCTTTCGCATATTCATTATCGTTACTCACAATGAACTTATCACTGCCCACTAAAGCCAATTCACTGTTACATTTTAATTTCCATTTGCTTAGTTTCAACAAAAGGCAATTAAGTCGCATTTATCCAAAAGGAACTCGCGTAGATTCTAGTAATTATATGCCTCAAGTTTTTTGGAATGCAGGCTGCCAAATGGTTGCTCTGAATTTTCAAACATTAGGTAAAAGAGCGACAATTTATATAAACAACTTAATCAACCGACATTCTTTCAGACCTTGGTATGCAATTAAATTTGGGCCTTTTCGAATATAATGCTCGAAGTGGATATTTGTTAAAACCTGACTTTATGCGTAGAGCCGATCGGAAATTTGATCCATTCACAGAATCAACCGTTGACGGAATAATTGCCGGAACAGTTGCGGTAAAAGTATGTATAAATGTCGATTCTTTTTCTTGCATTCACTTGTTAATTTTAAAAATAGATCATTTCGGGCCAATTTTTAAGTGATAAACGAATAGGAACATTTGTCGAAGTTGACATGTTCGGGTTGCCTGCTGATACTGTGCGAAGAAGGAGAACAAAAATAGTTCCGGCAAACGGAATCAATCCAATTTATGATGAGGAGCCATTCGTTTTCAAAAAAGTAGTCCTTCCCGAATTGGCAAGTTTGAAAATTGCTGCATATGAAGAGAACTACAAGTTCTTGGGACATAGAGTATTACCGGTGGTAGGTTTAAGGCCTGGCTACCGTCATATTTCTTTACGAAATGAATCGGGCCAACCTTCACCGCTGGCAACTTTATTTGTTCATATTACAGTGAAAGATTATGTCCCCGATGGGTTGTCCGAATTAGCTGATGCGCTCGCGAACCCAATCGCATACCAATCTATGTTTGAAAAGCGTGCCAAACAATTGCAGGCGTTGACAGATGATTCGGATGATGTTTTGCCAAATAATTCGGACTCAACAACAAAGGTGGTGATAAGCACAGAAACACCCGAACGCAAAGTGCATGGAGACGAAAAGAAATCGGTTCCTGTTGCTCAAAGAGATTCTATAGCATCGATTGGCGCTAGTAATCCGTCAAGACACGATACAATGAATGGATCTGTTCAAAAACCAGTATCAAGCAGTTCTTCTCCAGCTCATCCTTCAATGAATCCAAATTTGCATCGTCAAGATACTCTCTCATACAAGAAGAATACGCAAGACGAAACAGTCAATGAAAAGCAACTTTCATTACTAGAATCAGCCGAGGCGCATATGTTAGCAGAACCGTTAGAAAAACTTCGCGAGCACAAATCAGTTCAAAAGGTTGTCGCAAAGATGGAGAAAGAACTGCAATCTCTACGGAAGAAGCATGAAAAGCTTAAAGACAAAGAAATCAGCTTGATTCATCAGAAAGAGGAGAAAATACTTCACGCACACGAGAAGCACAAATCAGTGTTGGCAAAAACACATTCCAAGCTGGCGAAGAAGTCTTCATCCACTGACGTGAGGTAGTACAAATTAAAGATCAATAGGCGCGTGATTAAGTGTAGTGAAATGTAGAATCATTTCACGCGTTGTTCGTTGCATTTTGAAAAGAGCGAATAGCAAAGCTTTTTTCTAACTCCTCTTTTAAGTAACTCTTTCTTCACAATTCTCGATCACTGCATGCACTACTTTTGCTAATTTCCTTCTTTTCCCTCGTGACATCTTCACTTTTCATTTAATCGAATTTCCCGCTTTCCCTGTCCTTTGCCTTTATGGGTCGTTGTGTGATGTGGTGTGGTCTTTGAAATTCGGTGTTCAGTGAGACTGCTTCTTGCTCCGCAACCACTGAATCCAATGCTCGAACAACAAAGCGGCGTCAAAGTTTGCAGTTCCTAGTATCGTCTGTGCCATCTTTACATAGGAATTTGATGAAAAGACGAAGTGATCTTGATCTTCAAAAGACAGCCGAGGAAAATCAAATCAAGGTAAATAAATCTATTTGATTCGAATTCGATTGTTCACCAGCAGTTGATTTTCAACTTCGATTTAAGATTTTGGTTGTTTTCTACATTTATTTTTATTTTTCTAACGACTCTCTGTTATTATAACATCCTCAACAAATCTCATTTTCTTCGTTTTTGCAGTTAGATGAACTACACAAGACTTGTTCGCTGACAATGTTTGAATTACTCAAAGACCAGCTGAAAGCCGAAGCAGATCTTTACGAGAAATACCACGAACAGGTACGAATCGCTGTTTTGTTTGTCCAGAATTATTTCTTAAATCCTTGTGATGCTCGCCTTGTACTCGACTCAATCTGCTTTTAATGATTGATCGATACGAAAGATTTATGGGACACTTTTGTTCATCTAAATGAAAGGATGAGAGGTTATTTAAGCGCTTCCTAACTTTGAAAAAAACAGCGAAGCAAACTAAAGCTAAGTCACAAATTTAGGTCAGAAGAAGTTGACTGAAGCGATTTTGATGCTTATTACTTGCCACATTAATTTTTCTCATCGATCTTTAGTAAAGCGAATTTCTCTATTCACATAAAAAGCTTTGCGTTTTCGTCTAGTGTTTATTTTCAAAGCAACACTTCTTTTTACCTTATTTATTGTTCTGTCGTTCAGAGTAATGGTGTAAACATGTCGAGGAAATACTTTTCTTTACGTTTGATTGAATTTGACGCTAAAATTTAGCTGGATGCGAGTTAAAGAAAACTTATTTACAAAACGCGAAAGACATGTTTCTCGGCGCTTCAACACAGTTTTGTTTACCATTTAAACTTAAAGCTATTTTTTCTTCCATTTCAATGATTGCCTGTTTGCGACGTATTTTAACATAAGTTCTGATTGAATTCGCTTCAAAAACTTATTCGCTCCGTCTTTTTCGATCACCAATAAGCGAAAACGAATAAGAAAAAGAATTGCGCACACATTAAATCTCCTTTTGCTCGCATTTCGAACACTTTTCTCCATTTGTTGACATCGCTTCATGTTTTTAAATTACCTCAGACAAACCCTTGTTTAAAACGTCACTTCAGTCAATAGAATTCATTTGTAATGATTTTATTTTAATATCTTAAAATTTTTATTTCAAAACAATTTTTCACGCTAAAAGCAATTGAATAAATTTATTCCTAAAGGGCCTATCTTAAAACACTCTATTGTTGGATAGGGCCTTTCGGAATAAATTTATTCAATTGTGTATTTTGATTCAGAGCTGTGGAAAAAAATAAAACTTTTAAAACAGAGAGCAACAAATAAAGAATCGAGCTCTACATGCGAATTAAAACTCGTTTCCAATTATTACCACAGCTGCTCTTCCCATTCATACCATTCCCATTTCCGTGGAAATTAAAAAAACGATTTTTCAGTTGTCGTCAAGTTTGAGGATCATTATCATCAAAAAATTTCATCAGTAAGCTAAATTTTAGTTTTGTTAGTCTCGTAATAACCGACCACAGTTAATGATTAGGTGTAGATAAGGTTATTTTTTTATTCAATTTTTATAAAAATAATATTTTAAAATAAAATTTTTTAAGTTTGAATTCGTTCCCATTTCTTCCCATTCCTGTTCACTGCAAATCTTTAACAGAGAAAATTTAGGCTTCATAAAACAAATCATTTTCCTGTTGTTGTTGGCCATTGATCAATGAATATGAAATTTGGATCGAAAATTATTCTCTTTATCAAGATAAATTTCAAAATGTTACTTCTGCATCATTATTGAGAATGAATTTTTCCTTTAGAAATCTTATGAATATAACTGCAATGCAACTTGTTGACCTGAGTTTGAGGTTCACGAATTTTATTAACTTTCATATTTAATAATCTATATAAAAATAAGTACAAATATTTATTTCATTCTTTTAAAATTAAGCCCTAGTTCATGCACACGGAGTGAATGATTATGATTAAATCTATGGACTACTTACCTTTATATAAATGCAATTGTCACTATAGTCGTCACTATCGATCATGACGAACACTTTTGAACTTATCAAACAAAAATAATGTTAAATAATAGTTAGGAATCGGAAAGGAAGAATGGTTCTAAACAGTCAAAACAATAATCAAAACAAAATACAAAGATAAACGTGGACATTTTCATACTTTACTTTTCCATGGCAAAATTTTTTTGAAAAGACCAAATTTTTTATGTATATAAATTCTACATGTTTAATAGAGATTGAAGAGTAAAACATTTTTACAAAATCGAAAATATGTGATAAATTTATAGAAAAATAAGTTTTTATTATACAAAATGTTTTCTTCAAAATGCGCATCAAATGAAGAAAAAGAAAGCGCATTCAAGCTTTACTTGAAATGAACATTCTACGTGCTTATGGAAAAAATTACGTCTCTTCACAAAAATTTTTCACAAAATTTTTACTGTGGAAAAGTACTACCGTCTACAGAAAAAAGTTTCCTACAGCTAAATGAATACTTAACTGCATATCACATAGCGATTAATTCATTCTAAACTTTTAATTCAATAATTTTAATTTTAGTCGTATCTGAACACTGTGGCATTAATACAAAAACGATTTAAATGAAACACCGCTTTAAAACCACGTTTTTGTTTAAATAAATCAAAATTATGCTTGTCCAAGGTGATGTTTTATTAAATGCAGTGAAGTGTTCTTTTAGCTGTAGGAAACTTTTTCTGTATACGGTAGTACATGTTAATTAAAAAATGAATCAATCAAAAATGAAACAAAACATCAATACAAGTTAGAATTGAATTGTTTTACGCTTAAAATTTATTTCAATTATTTTTAATTGTAAAAGTCATATTTGCCCCCAAAACTCAAAACAATAAGAATAATCACCTTAACTTGTAAAACTTGAAATAGTTTAAGTTTCATACTCAAATGAAATTTTATGGTCTAGAATAATGGTAATTGAACCGAGCAATTAGTCATCAACTAAAGGTGGAAACAAATGAAAAGAGAGATCTCAAACTTGCCCATTTCCCTCAAGCTAATGAACTTTCCCGTGCCTTAGTTTCGTAAAACTCATATCCCGTCATACCCATTTCCCGTTAAATCCCTATTCCTCTCAAATCTGTACCACACGTGCTTCCTTTAACCCATTTGCTCAGAATTTCCATCATACTATAAGCACCCATACAAACTCTTGACAAACCATCGTCAGATGATTCTTTATTGTTTCCTTATGTTCAATTCTCATTTTTACAG
>NCKU01000375.1:0-44716 GCA_003675995.1 Dinothrombium tinctorium | reverse complement strand
CGGACGGACACTTCTTCATTGCGCTCGCTTTCACTTCAAACGTTCGACGCGCACTGTTTACGGACGCTGTTCACCTCGCCAGAGTCGGAAGAAGAAGAAGAAGAAGTAAATGACAAATTTGCGGCAAAGCTCGATAAATTTTTGATGTGAAACAAGACTAATTTGTCAGAAGCGAGATAGAAAAAGATTGTGCTTCGGTGTAAAAATGTGAGTACACAATTTTTTCCACTTTGCTTCTCGTCGAGAGCAGCGGCGTTTTAAATCTCTCGCACTTGTAAAGCGATTTTCAAGAAATGGAGAGTTGAAGTGAGAGTTGCAATCAATTGAACGACATGTGTCGTTTGTCGTTTTCTTCTTCTGTCGCTGTCAATGCGAGCAAATTCACGTAAACAGTGTGGATGTCGGTGAGAAGGCAGAGCGAACCTGTGCTCGTCTGCACAGACAGCGGAGAGAGACAGAGACGAGACACGAGCTTTGTTTGATGCGCTCTTGTTTCGCTGCTCGCGCTAAACAACGATCAATCGTTTTCGTAATTCGACCGCTTTAATTAAATTGCTGTAATCGAAAACTCTTTGCAATGAGACGAAACGCGAGTAAAACGTTCTTGTGTACACGTAAATAACGCTGTGTACATTGTGCGAGCAATTAATCCTTGAACTGTGCGATAAAAATTAAACAATTAACCGTTTGCGGGACGGCGAATCGCTCCACGAACTGGGAAGTAAGCGACGCACGCCACACAAGCCAGCTTTCGTATCGACACAAATTCTTTTCGCACCAGCATTTCTCATCCTCCAATTTATAGATGTGACGAGAGAGCGAGAGAGCGGAGAGCGAGTTCAGCGCAACACATTTTCCTCGTGAAATCTGTAAACAAATAGGCTCCACTTTTACCATTTCTTATTTACTCAGTTGCGCTCGCTGCAACTTTTCCTCCTCTCGCCTCACTCATCTAGATGCGCTTGTGTATTCTTGTGCGTTTGTGTTTCATGTTGTACGTTGTATGTGTGTGATGTGTGTGTGTGCACTTCGCAATCACATACGCACATTGCAAAAAAAGGATATCGCGCAGCGAGCGAGATAGAAATGAAAAGTTAAACTGAGCGAGATGAGATGAGAGTAGAAAAAAATGCTGCATTCTAATCGTTTCTTGGTTATAATCAATCGCAATATAATTTTTTCCGTGTGCTTCGATAAAAATACGATGAAAACTTTTCGTTTTCAACGCGTTTCGACGAGTTCGAAGCGGCTCGCGCACACACGTAGCGAAAATGAATAAAAACATTTAGCGCAGAGTAAATTAGCCAGCTAAACATACTACTTACATAACGAGAGATCATCTATTTGTGAGGCCGCTTTTTGCAATGGAACCAACACACGAAGAACAAGAGGAAAAAACCTGTCTAATGGAAAAGTTCTAAGAAAATGCCAACTGCAATTAAATGTTTAGTGCGAACTGAAGAAATTTCCCTTCGAAATTTGTGGCGCAGAAAAGAGAAAGTTAGCGGTCAGAGAAAGTTTGTAGTTAGCCGAAGCTGAAAATTTAGTGCATTTGAATAAATTTCGTGTACACAAAGTAGCAATTAATTAATGGCAACGATCGGTCCATTTTCGCGCGGCCCGTCATTTTCTCGCTCGCCCGCTGAAACAGCTTTGAAATGCATACATTGCACGATGCACTCCTTTTTCAGCATGCTTTCGATTTCATTTATACGTTGCGTTTTTCCCAAGGCTCGAAAGCGAAACATTTTCACTTCTATGGACGAAACGAGCGGCGATTAAATCGCCGTAACAAACGCATCGCAATGTACACAGCGCTTTTAATATATTTGTGATTATACAAACGCATTTTTTTTCGCTCGCTCGCATTGCAATAAACAAGAAGCGAAAAGTGAAGCAGAAAGCGAAGGTAAGCGTTTTCACGCCTGTGACAAATAAATTAATTTCGACATTCGAGCTTCGCAGTGAGTCGTCGTTTGAAGAGAAAATAACTATTATTTTGCTCCGCTTTCTTATATATGCAACGCGTTTAATTGTTTCTTACCTTTCGAGCTCAGTGTTGTGTCACTTTTAATTTCTATTCTAATTTGTCTCGCCGATATAGCGCATACCATCAGCTCGCGTGTGACAACTCGGCGCGAAATACAAGGCGGTGCACAAATCACAACTTTTTTTTGCAAAGATTAATTGAAATATAGCAGTGAAAACAGTTTTTCTCCGACGCGAAGTGGCGTTAAACATATACTCGTCGAGTACATAAAAGCGAGACACGAGCGCTTTCGAAGCGAAAGAAAACTTTTTCTAGCGACGATTTAAAATGAAATAAAAATTTGATCTCCACACCAATATAAATGTTCTAAGCATGTGTTTAGAACTCAACACACACTCGATTGCTATCGCATCTTTTGCTCTGCTTCTTCTTCTTGTTCGCGCTTTTCTTATTTTTATTTTTGCTTTCTCACTCTCTCGCTCTTCGCTAGTTTTTGCCTCGCTTTTTGTTCGCATCTCTCGAAAAGCAAAACCGAAAATTGTTTAAAAATTTAAGCATCATTTCGCGTTCAAATGGCGATTTTTCTTCGCCTTTCTGCTCTCAAACCAAAGAAATACGCAATACATACATATAAACATTATACGCGTTTTTTAACACCTTTTCCACTGCTTGCGAGCTGCACAATAAAAAGCCACTCTTTTCTATTTACGGCTGCCAAAGCGGAGAACGTGCACAGAAACGCGCATAAAATTTTTGAGGCGCTTTTTTCGAAGAAAAAGCAAACTTAAGCCGCAATAAAAAAATGTAATATTTCAAAGGTAACGTTAAAGTGTTAAAAACTTCCCCATACCTTATGAAATTAAGTAAAGTTTTTGCGTTAAATATCCTCACCAATTGCGAGTTAAGTGAAAAAAAAAACTTTCGCTTCCAGAAAGTTAGACTTTTGAGTTTCCTCAATCAGTTGTTGGTTTTGCAAATAAAAAATTGTTTGTGTCACAGTATCGAAAGTTGATTTTTTCTTTTCACTTTTTTTTTACAACACTTCGTTTTTAGAAACGAAAATTAGCCTCAAAGTAAACTGCAATTTCATCGTTTTTTCGTTTCGTTTTGTTTGAATTGTTTTTTTAACTTTTTTCGTTACTTCGCTATTGTTATTGTTTGCAAATGCTTTGGTATTCGTAAACAAAACGTAAATGAATGCAAACGACAAAAAAGGTTGCGCAAAACTAATTTATGTTATATAAGCGCAGGCAAGAAAAAACCAAACAAAGCGCAAAAATTGTGTGCCAACAACAACAACAACAACAACAGCAACAACAACGTACAAACAACAAAAATAAATTTATTTTCTCTTGTTTTGTTTTGTACTAACTTCATAATATTGAAGCGAAGCGACGAATAGAAAAATTTTACTAAAACGACACCTCATAGTGTAAATTTGTGTCGCCGAAAACGCATTTTATATGGAGAAAAAATCTAATTTGCTGCCAGATATTTCGCAAGCTTGATTTACGCTCATTTTTGCTTATCAAGAACATGTATGAAAAAAAAATTTGTGCGCTTAGAAGTTCTCTATTTGAACAGTTAGATGTTAAAGTTTTGCATTTTTTATTTCGTTTAGCTGAAAAAATTGTTTAAAATTACGTAAAAATTTAAACGACATTGAGATTTGCTTACCACCGACTATCCTTGGCGTATGTTTTTTCTCATCGCTTGTTTGTTGCTTGCTTTTTGCAAAAAAAAAGTTTCGTCGAAAAAATATTGAAATAAAATAGAAATAAGCATATGAAAAGCAAACAGAAGGCCACACAATTGTTTTCAGTGCCTTTTTTGTCGAGTACCAATCTTCTGAACGCTGCTTACTCACTCTTCTCACTCACTCACTCACTCACTTTCCTCACTTTCTATCATTGCTCACTCGTTGTTGTGCTCTTCGTGCACTCAATATGCTCACTCAAAATTGTCTCCATACTCTGCTCTTCTCCGCTAAATGAACACTTATTTCATGTTTCTGGGCGAAGAGAGAAAAAATACAAGTCGAGACTTAAAAATAGCGAGACTCGCGTTGAATAAAAGAAGCAAAGACGTAAAAGTAAATATTAATGCATATATACGAAGAATATGTTTATATATAAAGTGTACAAAAAAGTTTTATGCACATAATAATAGAGCGAGTAAAAGTGTAGAGTAGAAATCGTATAGCGAAAGGCGAAACCTTCGAACAATTTTTATTTATTACGCTAAGCGTTGAAAATTTAGTCAACAAAAGTTTGTTTTTTTCGCTTGAATTTTAGATAAATAAAAGTACACATTGTGAGAAAAAATGATGCAAAAGCGTACGGTGCTTGTTTGCCACGGAGCTATTTAGAATGTACGATGTATATAATAAACACGTCGTCCTTCTGAAACATAAAAATGCATAATCAATAACTAGCGTAATATGTAATTTTTAAATTTTCGCTAGAAAAAATTGTGCATATTCACTCGCATTACTTCGGTTTTGTCGAGTGGATTTTTTCTTTCTCGCTAATTTCTGTATTGAAACGGTAGGAAAAGTTTCGTTTTCAAACAGATTGCATTTTATGCAATAAATATGTATCGTCAGTAAAGTGATAATGAATTTTGTGTTCGCATTTTTCACTGCTCGTTACTCGCTTTCTTCGACTCTCGGCATAACATGTGCGCATATAGCGGCATTGTGTAAAATATAATTTTTTGAAACAAGTATCACTTTTTAAAAACAAAATGCAATTTAATGTTTTGTAACTAGAATGCGGTGTGTATCAGTGAATACGTTTGCTCTTATTTAAGTTCACGGTCATTTCGAGCACACGAGCGATGAATGATACTCACTCGCTCTCTTTCGACTACCTCTCCGCTATCTCCGCTATCCACACATGATCGCTTCGGCCGGATAAATTCGCATTTGATGCGTGTATGTGTGTGGGGTTGAATTTTATTCTCATAGTTTTACTCTACTTTCGAATTAGCGAACGACTTGAATTACTTTTGTCTCTTCACTAGAATTCAATAATTCAAGCATTTTCATCATTTACCTGGAAAACGCAAAAAATTTATGCGTATGTAATTTTAATGCTAAAATAGAATTGTCGTCAATTGCACCTTACATCAAATGTTAACAGTAATTAAACACACGTTAAAAGGAGGGGGAAAGCTTTAGTCTGATGTACAACTTTTTTATTAATTAAAACACAACTCCAGAATCGAAACAGAAAAGTTATTTCGCATTTATCACTTGAAACCATCCCGCGAGAGAGAGATTGTCGCCATTTTATTTAGCATAATTTTCAAAAATTCAATTACGCTGTAAATTTATTCAACAATTTTAAAACATACATTCGACAAAGTGCATATTGAGCTCGTATCGAATTCAACCACTGTGCATACGCTGATTAGGCACCAGCGTTAAAATCAGTTTTTATTCAGATGAAAAAAATGAATTTTAATTAGCTAATAAAATTTGTAGCCGTGAAAATTGTTGTTAAGCTGTTTATTGCGAACACTGATTATCTCACGGCCACTCGCAGCATTTCGCTTTGAGAAAAAAATGAAAACAAAACAACTAGGAAATGCTTTATGATAGCTTTGATAGCTAGGAAGCTTGAAAACAATCGTATTCTTGATTGTTGTTGAAAAGTAGCGAAAAAGAAGTCGAAACACTTATTGTGTGAATGCACTTTTGAGAGAAACTTGACAAATTGCTTTACATGTCGATAGCTACATTCATTTCACTCACTCTGAACGTTTCGCGATCATATTTGATCGTTTTTAACCGCATATTTCGAACAAACAAAATTTTCTTGTTTTCTCTTTTGTTTTAAGCTTGTGTATACGAAAGGACGAGTGTGTTTGCTGTTTAGTACTTCATTTTTCGTTTCTGTTCCCATTTTCGTCGAAGCCGCTCGCAAGCGAAAGAGGCAAAGAAAAAGTTAATTTAATTCTTGTATTTCGCATCTTTGCGTAAATGAAAATAGAAGAAAAAGTTTAGCGACAATTTTTTTGATTTTTTGCGCGCAAAACAGCAGAAGAGGTACACTTGAAGCATCTTCGCTCTCATCTCTTTTTACTCTTCACTTGCATCCCGCATCTTTGCATTCGTCGCGTAGTGCAGCTGTTTGTCGTTAACATAAATAAATAAAATAGCGAAAAGATGCAGAGAGCAGAGAGGAGAAGACGGCTGAGCAAAAACAAAAAACTGCACTCACTGTGCACTCACTGTGCTCATGTGTTTGTATATGCATTCGCTGTTTGCCTGCATTTTTAAAATCCCAAAAAACCAATTCTTGTGTAAACAAACCGAATTTAGTTCGTATTTATGGTTACGCAACTTTTCCTCTTGCTTCACTTTTTCTGTTTCTGGTATCACATTTCTGGTATCAATCGATGTGCATAATAGCGAGCATCGCGAATTTCGAACGCTAATTTCAGCGCGACGACCAGCTCCACAACGACGAGTAACGAGCGCAGCTAAAGTGAGTTAATTGTTCGGCTAATGTTTTGGCAATTGGGATGAGAAAGAGAAAGAAGAGCAGAATTTGGTTAGTAGGAATTACGCCACATTTTACCCGCCTTCTCACGAGGATTGAATGCAGCGTGTTTTTCGCCATAAACAAGTGTTTGTGTCTCTCTCGCTGTTGTCAATAGAAAAAGTAAGCAGAAGAAGCGCAGCAACGCCGAGCTCGAGGGTAGTACGCTTAGCCTTGAGTGATGAGGGCCGATGGCTAACGAATTTTTTACAACATCTGCTAAAAACGTTTTTTGTGAGCGCGTTGTCACACAGAATCCGAGCGTAATGAAGAAAATAGCTGCTTACGCGAAGAAGTTGCGAGCTGTGTTTGCTGTGATGCTTTGTCGTCGGCGAACGAGCCATGGGAGCTTGGGGTTTGCTGTCGTCGCTTTGTTTTGCGCTACTCGAGTGTTTGCTCCCGACTCGCGCGCTCGCACGTCGACAGTGGATGGTTGGCGAAAGTCGATAATTGATTTGACGAACGAAATAAACGCTACTTAAAATGCATTTTTTATGGTGCTGGAGATAAGTCGGTGCTACGAGAGGAGCGGAGCAATCTTTGATTAGCTTCGTTCGCTTTGTTGGATTCTATTTACTTAAAAATTTAAAAAGAAAGCAAAGAGAGAAGAAGTTATTTTTCTGAGACAAAAGCGAAACACGAATTTAACTCATATAGCGAAGTTGAAACTGCGAACAGAAGCGAAAAGCAATTTTACGTGTTTAAAAGTAAAGAGCGAGCGAGAGATGAGAGATGAGAAGTTTTCTCGAGTAAAATTGGCCTTTTTCTTGCTTCGAAAATTTCTTTTTGACTTTGCAATGAAGTGCCGGGGATGAAAGAAGAAGAAGAGCGAAAGCAATGAAAAGATAAAAGGCATTTACATCACGACATATTTTCTTATTCGTTTTCGTCTCTCAACAACTCCACTCAACTCGCTACTCTTTACTTATTCTGCAATCAAAAGTAAAGCGAAAATTGGAGAAGAGTAACTTTTAAATCTAAACTGCGAAAACTTTTTAACTCTCAAATTCAGCGAATTTTCAAACGCCGCGAAATGGCCGTTTCTTGTCAGCCTAAAAGCGTAAAGTGTCCGAAGAGGGTACGCAGCGAATAATTTAGCGAAATGTTCGACCGTTCATATATTATCCACTCGCCTCCGCTCAGCTCCGTGTCCGTTTCGCAAGAAAGCAGTTCGCTGTCATTTTAAAGTCAAATAGAAACAAACTGTTTGCTTTTTTTCCACCGCTCTCGACGCGACTAATGCAGCTTCCAGCGAGCGAATCCTCTCGTGTCGCACATTTAACGCACTGATTTCCGAAAGAAGCAGAATTGCATTTTAACACTGACCAAAAATAGGTGTGCGAATGCACAGCAAAACGTTTTTTGTGCAGCAAGCAAATCACTCCTTTGCGACCAGTTTCGAGCACCTCTTTTGGGAGCTTTTTGTTCGTAATAGGCGCCCATTTTTACCTTCAAACATTTGTGTACCTCGTTATCATACCTACGAGTAGTGCCGAGAAAGTTTGCGTAAAAAGTTTAGCGCACAGTTTATGAATGCGAAAGCTGCTCTGCTTCAGTTTCCGCTTTTCTCGACGCAATATTTCGTTTCCTCCACCAGAAGCCGAGCTTCTTTTGTCCCACATTCGCAAACTGTGTCGAGCTTACACAATTTCCCAAACGCGCTTGTTCTTTCTTAGCCCCGCTTTCTTCTACTCTGGTGCACCTCGTTCTTTTGTAAATTATGCTCCACTGCCATTATGTAAGCTGAGGTCAGTTACCTTTGCTGCACACCGCCAGCACTTCCCTGTCCGAGAAAATCGCCCCTGTTCCTGCTCCGCGCTCGAGTGTGAGCTCAGCGATCGAGCGAAAATTGCGCAAACTTTTGGCAAAGTTGATAACTAGAAAAAAGCGAACAAACAAAAGCGAGTATAGCGATAGATAAGAAATGGAGTAGAGTGAGAGTGTGGCTTTTAATTTTTCGCGATATGTATAAATATAAGTGCGAGATTGATGATAGTTTGAAACAAAATATAAGAGTGAAAGCGCTCGCAAGAAATTGGCGAAGATACGATTCTCGCTGTCGCTCACTTCTATCTCTCTAGCTACACGATGCTTTCCAATTTTTTATTTGCTTGTGTGGGAAAAAGTTTTGGTTGCAGCTGTCTCTGTGTGTGTGTATTCGTGTGGTAGTAAAAAATGCGGCATTGTGTAACAATAAGACCCTTATTGGCATTGTTTGTATTGTGAACCAGATACTTGCTTACTTTCAATGTGTACGACTCTCTCTCTCTCCTCTCGCTCGCTATTCACGATTACATAACAGTTGTGTATTAGGGGTAGGAGGGAACTGGGGCCCGATGTTCGCTCTCTCTCTCAAGCTGCTGCTGCCGCCGCCGTTGCTATTGCTGCTCGGGGCAACGGGGCACCGTGGCTGCCCGCCTGCCTCACTCTCTGCGCTTTGTATGCGCCGTGTGTGCGTGCGTGCTTGCTTACGCGCGTTCGCCCCCACATAAATTGGCATCTATTCCCCATTAATAAACAATGCGAATAGGGATTTCCCTCTCCGCAACGATTTTTTCACTCGTTTTTTAAACGAATGCTTTCCGTTTCGAGTTTCGCGTTTTTTATTTCTCGGAATCGTGTGTGAGGCGAGCACTTCTTCTGCCTCCTCTCCGCTCGCTCTCACTCACTTTTCAATTTTCAACTAAATTTAATCATATTTTTTCCTCATCTACTATTT
Source organism: Dinothrombium tinctorium (assembly GCA_003675995.1). NCBI lineage: Eukaryota > Metazoa > Arthropoda > Arachnida > Trombidiformes > Trombidiidae > Dinothrombium > Dinothrombium tinctorium. Next base: position 35,460 of record NCKU01000375.1, on the reverse strand, counting down.
CAGTATTTTCGCCAAAACCTTAGCTTCTGCTTATCTTCTGCTGCTCTCATTTTTAAATGAAAACAATATCTCGTCGAGCGAACTGAAGTAAGGCTACTTTCGCGGTCAGAACAAGCCTACTTTCTTCTTCTGCTTCCAAATGCTCGAAACAAACGATTTTTTACGCAATTTATTTTTCTGCGAAAAAATTCGTTTTCCCCATCAATTTTCGCTGTGTGTATGTGTGTGTTTGCAACTCTTGTGTGTAGCTGTATTTGTGTTTTCATCGCTAAAATTAGCTAAATTTTCGAAAATATGTCGTCGAAACTTTTGCGATTGTTTTCCCGAGAATGTAAACCAAAGTGAATAAAGCGAAAATAGCCGAATTTGGCAATTCATAACGCTCGTGAATAGCTAAAAAGCGGGCGAAGCGCGGCCAATTTAGTAAATGCGTCTCTGGCGCGCGTGCATCTCTCACGTCGCACGTTTTATCGCAACGTGATTTTAATCTAAATTCGAAGCGCGGCGCGCATTCTTCTCTGCACTGCCCCTAGAAATTTCGCTGTTTGTGCTCTCGCTCTCACTCGCTTTATTTGGCTGAAAGAAATTGCGAAATATATGAGTCAACGTTTAGGTAATCGAAGTGTTTTTTGCGCGAACAACAAACGGCAGAAACACACACAATGTGCATGGATGGTGTGTATTTGTGTGCTTGAGGATGGCGCGCGAGAAGGGAGCACTTTTTTAATCCTCGGAAGCAAAATCTCTCCCATCATTCGGCTCCATTCATTTGTCATGCAAAAGCTTTCGCGCGAAGCGAACGCTCGCCCCTCTCTGCATTAAGCTGCATACAAAATTTTAAATCCCTCGTTCCATTTATTATTCAATTGTCGCGCACATAACAATAAGAAGAAACACGATGCCTGTCCGTGCGCCATTTCTGCTTCTCTGCTCCACTCCACTGTCCTCTCTGCGAATAGATTGATGACCGTCACTGGCCACGGGTCGAGCGATTTTCTCCGCGCCTCGACTTGTGTGCTTCTCCGTGTTTATTGCTCTTCGTTTTTTCTTCTCGTCAACAAAATCGTCATTCAATTAACCGTCGTTCGCTCTCCGCTGTCGCTCGCTGCCCTCTAATTGAGCACAAACTTTATGGTTAGCGCATTCGAAAGCTCTGGGCGGCTCCGCGTGTCCCCTAAGAACTAAGGCCGCGCTCGCTGTTTAGTAAACATTCGTGTGACGCAATCGTTGTGAATGGAGCAGCGGCGAGCGGGAGAGAGAGCGCGGAGAAAGCGAAAAGAATTTGAGTTGCGAGACTGTGTCTCACTCTCTCACACACCTCTAAACTTCAAGTGTCATTCGAAAGCCAAAGTGTATAAAGTGTATTTGACAAGAAAATTCTCCATGTTTTCTAGTTTTAAAGCCAGTAAACATTTTTCTCTCTTTCGCTCGCTCACGACAAAAACTTTTTCCAACTCTATGAATGCAGTACTCAAACTGTCACTTTTGTTCTCCGTCGCGTTCGATCGAACAATAACATTTGCTTTCTATTTATACTTTCGCAGAAATTCTTAGTTTTGGTGGTCGAAAAAGTGGACTATCGAAGTAAACAAACCCGGTGAAAAGTGAAATTCCGGTACACACACAAATTCTCAGTACAATAGCCTGAAATTGGTACTCAAAAGGTAAGCGTCACTTTGCTCATTTTGCGATCGAATAGGAGAGAATGCTGCAAATCGACTGATCTCAGTGCTTGCATAACGCGTTACAGGCTCATCATAAGTTTCATAATAAGTTTTGCGTAATCAATGCGGAAAATAAACGCAAAGAAACCTTGTAAGCAACTCGTTTTCTCTTCGCCAGCTTTGAATAATTATCTCCGCTGCTTTGATGATTAAACTTTTCTGCGGATAATTGTTGAAGATGCGTTTTTTCGCACCAACACTTGAAATGTGAAAAACTTTTTCTCTTCGCTTTTCGAGTGAATTCACGAAAAGTTTTGCGAGCGCAGAGCGAGTGCGAGATAGAGTGAAAACGCTGCATTTTACTATAATTTCAAGTTTGACGTTATATCGCACGAATGGGGAATTGAACGAAATAAGTGGAATACAAACACAAAGTATAATTTCGCTAATTTTGCAGCCATACGTATTTTGTGCAAAACTCGAAAATTCTCTTGACACTAAACCGTAGACGACGACGACGACGAGTAATAACTAGAACAGTGGCTGTGTTCTAATCGCGCAAACTTTATCACAAAAACATCCGAAGCTCGGTCGAACAAATTTTATTTTCGGACGCTTGTTTACGCGCTTTTCTCGAGCGAAAAGTGAATTTTTGATTTGGCGAGCGCAGCGGTCGAAGACACCGATTTTTGAACAGTTCAGGGCCAGCAGACACGCTTTGTAAGAAGCGAAATTAGGTTAATTCGCTGCAATAAACAAAGTTCTGGAAAGAAGCAAGAAAAGTTGCGCTCGTCTTAATTCATTTTGATTTTTTAGCGAAAAAGTTTTTTCTTATTTGCGCCTCTGTTTTCTTGTTCGCGAAACGAAACGAAACGAAAGTTTTTTATTTTCGCCAAAGTTGAAATAAAATTGCGTAACTTTGGGGAATTGCAAATAAAGAACTATTATTTAAAGTAATCTTTCGCGTATTTCGCTGTAAGTTCGCATAAATTTAAAGGTCCGCTGAGATGAGGAGGAAAAAAATGGTTGCGAACGCAAGAAGAAAATCGGCAGCAATGAAAATATATTCGAGACGCCGTGTATTATCTATGTGTATATCGCTCTATGTATTTCACGCTGCATATGTATAAATTTTCTTCGTTTAAGCATCGATACGCGTGTTCACTGTAAAAGAAGCGAGCGATCGGTGTCCAGCAACCCGTGAAATTGGCGGTTCCGAGCTTCGGATGCGTTTTATGCTCCTCGCGCTCGCTGCTCGTTTTTTTCGAACTCGGCGCTATTGAAGGGCGCGAAAGTGGCGAATAAAAAATGAATCCATTTTCTGACATGTGAAATATATTGCGAAAGTAAACAGCGAAATGAAGCTTCCGTAAATTCGACAGTTTATTCGGTTACATTTGAACTCAAAACTCTAACTTCTCGCTGCTCTTCTTCTTCTTCATTCTCTGCTCTCGCTCTCGCTTAAACTGCCTCTTCTGCGCGCTTTGCATTCATACGCTTTTCAAAAATTTATATATTTTGCCGAAAAATAAAGTAAATTTGAAGAAAACAAAAAGCGAGCAAAAAATGAGAGAAGGCGAAATAAATCGAAATTTGCCGTTTAAATTACACTTTTTTCGCTCGCGTTGCGAACCAAATTTCGCTTCTTTCTCCACTTTTTCTCCACTTTTTTCCGACTTTCTCGGTTCCACTCGTTTCGAAACGCGAGCTTGAAATCGAAAGCTGACGAAGCTGGTTGTCGTAGCCGCAAATGTAGGTGGATGTTAGTTGTTCAGTTTCGAGATTGTTGTTTTCGAAGCGAAAGCGGCTGGTGTTCAGATTTTCTCAGCAATTAATGAAAATGAATCGGAAAGCCTAAAACTAATTAAATTAAAAACATATTTAATGGTATCTCGTTGCGAACGATTAATTATTTATTCGCGTCTGTCGACGAGATGTGTGCTAAACGCAGAACAACAGCGGAGAACACACGTAGCAATATAATAGAAAGTTTGGTACAATTTTCTCGCTGATTGTCGGAAGCACAAATAGAATAGACCAGCGTTCGCATTGTTTTTTCGTCGCAGCGTATGTATTTTTTAGTGCGTTCAAAGTTGGCGAAAGCAGTGCGAAACAGAGAGAGCAGAGCAAATAGGAGCAAATTTAGTGTAATTTTCGGCGCGTAAAGAGAAGCGATTTATTTCGACGCCGTTTTCGCAATACATTTTGACAATTTGGTGCTTTAAAAAATGATAATGGATTTGCGAACAATTTAATACCGATATATTATAAATTTAGTATCAGGTTAAAAGGCGAAAACAGCCGCACTTTAAACGCTTGTGTGCGAGAGCGAAGCGCTGATAGCTGCGAGTAGCACAAAATCGGATGTTCCGTTTCGCGTTCGCTTTCATCCTCATCTTCTTCATCTCATCTCTACATCCGTTTCACGTTTCACATAATATAATACCTGTTTTAAAAGCGATCTCTCACACTCTTAAAAACATTTTTCTCGATCGCTTTTATTCTCGTTAAAAAAAGAAGAGCGAACGCAGCGTAAGAAGCTGATGATGATGATGAAGGAAGAAGCAGCATCTCGCGTTGTTTTCTTGTTTCTCGCTGCGCTTTATATGAATGAACAAAGTGTGAAGAATAATTTGCCGACAATGTTAAACTCGTGTTACAGCGCACAGCGTCTTTTTCATTACTCCACTGCTCGCCTCCGAGTTCAGCGCTAATCCAGCTTTCATTGCAACTACTTTCCGTAAATCAGCCCAAACGCTTCACACAATATCACGCTTTCAAGTGTGCGTACTCCACTGTCTGCTGCGAATCCGACAAAACGCAGTCAGCATCGCGTGTGCTGATCGCATCACTTTGGTCTTCTTCGGCTTCTTATGCAATGCGAAGCAGCAACACACTGCGCGCGACACTCTATTTACAGAGGCGAGCACAATTGACGAGTGGATGCGGCTGCTGGTTAATTTAGACGAAGCTAAGCGGACCAAACGCTGCTTTTAAATTTAATGAGACCAGCGTTTGCCGCGAGCCGGCGGCAAGGCTAGGAAGCCGGCCGTTGTCGAGCACTGCGGTGTTTGCGCTAATTCTCGCTCATCTTGTGCATCGGCTGTCTGTTTCTGATTCTCGCGAGTCGGCGACATTTTTTGCTCTCTCTCGCTAAGCAGCTAAAAGTCGATCAAAAAATTAATGCTTTGTCACAAAAGGGAGACGTAAAGATGCTGTAAAAGATTTTGCGCAAATGAAGAAAATTGATTAGTTTTCCATAATTTGGTAAACATCCAAACAAAGGCAAATAGAGAAATGCGAGTGAGTTCAAGCGAGCGGTGCGTCTGAGAGCGGAGAACGCGAATAATGGATGCAGCGGAGAGAGTTTGTCTCACGAACATTTTTTGCGCTGCAACATTAAAATCAATAGTTAAAATAAAACGAGAAAATAGATGAAATTGAAAAAATTGGCAGCAGCGCTTCGACCCGCGCTGCTGCTGCACGGAGCGGCGGCGGTGGCAGAGTGGGATGCTGCTTCTGCTGCTGCATTGTTGTTGGCGGGATGCTGAGTGATGAGAAGAGGACACGCTGTTGTCGTTTGTTGTCATGGTGACAATTAATACACAGCCTTTCAATAAATACTTTTGTCGCAAATCAAATAAAATAAAAGTCAATAAATTGTTGTTGCATTAATCGAGAGAAGGAGCGAAAAAAGTGCTCCTCTGCGCTCGCAGCCGCGCTTAATCTCTGCTCCGTTCGCTCGCAACTCGCATTCTTCAATAATTTCGCTTTTCATTTCAAACACAAATAAATGAGTTTTGATAAACCGACTCTCTTTTATTCTCGCTTACTTTCATTGCTTTTCATTAATTTTTAAGACCGATAAAAAAGTTATAATTTCTGTGTGCGCGCCTAACAAAGGCGCTCGGCTTTGATTTTTTGCTTCATATTTTATTAGATTATTTTTTATTGTAACAACACATCGCTATTTTATTTTTGCCATTCCGCTTATAGTGTGGTTATAGCATTCTGGTTTGCACTCTGCAACGTGTGTGTGTATATAAATACCCTCTCCACCCAACAACGAAAAGGGTGTGTCGGAGACCCAAAAATAAAACACACATTCGAGCAGCACATCGAGAGAAAACATTGATTGTTGTGTTTGCTGCTCAGCTTTTTACCACCTTTCGCTCTTCTTTCTCTCGCTCTCCTCTCATTCCGTTAAATGAGTTTACGCAATGATTGAATACCGGCACTGCACACTGCGAGTCGACTGGACGCACGAAATGGGGCAGAGATGCTGCACATTGTGTAGGAGTTTCGCTTTGGGAGGGTCGCTCGCTCTACAGCGCGGTTATTGATGTGACACCGAGGTTAAACGCTGCTCTCCACACCGCTCGTGTCCGAGATTCGGACATCACTCATGGCTGAGCGCCGCTGCGGTGATTTATTTCGCGCGAGAGCTTCTCGCCACGCTCGCACCAGCAACGCGTGAACCCTGTGAACCGAGATTCAGCGCTCGCCGCTCTCACCACTACTCGTGACGAGTGCTGATCTACAGCGTTCTTGCTTTCCCCGCTTTCATGCTGCATACTGTACACATTTTTTTGGCCCGCTTATTGATACCGAAAAAGCCACACCCGTCTCTGGTCACGCAATTATGCACCTACACACATTACGCGATAGAGAAGTGAAGTGCAATGCAGAATTTGGTTCGAGTTTTGTTTGCTTCACTGTTAATTGCCCGCTCATCGATTCGTTCGCAATAATTACTACTCGTGTATTGTGTTTTAAGTGAAACGCGAACAGCAAACAGCGTACCGCAACCATTTCAGCCATTTCCTGGAGACTTGTCAATTCATAATTTTTTCTTCTTTTTCGCTCTCCATTCGCAATCACTTCGCGCAATCATTCATTTCTCAACCATTCATTTTTAATTGTGTTTCGCTGTCGCCGTCACACAATCTCCAAACTTCTCGGCGATAGCATCGTGTCACGCGTTAGCCGCACTTTGGTGCTTACAAGCGCCCACAGCCAAACCGATTCTCGCTTCCACGACCGCAAAATCGCAGTGCACATATTCGCAAAATTTTTGTTCTACGAATGTAACACGAAACACGTGTAATTAGCGAAATTGCGCCAGTGGAATGAGAAAAGAACGAGACGCGATCGAAATGCGCTTATATTTTTGCATAATTTTGTTTCTAGCCTCGCTGTCGATTGCCCTCAAAGCAAAGAGCGTCGATTGTTTGCACGAAAATCGAAAATAAGCGCGCATCACTCTTCCATTAATTGTCTGCATTTTATCACCTCCGAACCTCCAGCAGCAGCATCATCATCATCACCACCGCTATCTTCTTCATCCATCTCGCGCTCGCTTTGCACTTTATCTGCAACAACCACGTAAACACATGTTTATTTTTACACCGCACACACACACACACACACAAACAATTTTAGCCATCAAACTTGTTCCCTCATTCTTTCGCTTTCTTTATTTATTTCTTGCGCTTTGTTCAAAGTTTTTTTTTATTTATATTTACATATTTACGCAAAAGGCGGTTCTATATTTGTATTTTATGCGATGACAAATTTGTTTCGCTTGCAAAACGCTCTTCAGCTCCGCTCGTCTCATCTCCGCTCATTGAAAATTGCGTTAAAAAAATCGAGCAAAAATGAATGATGTGCGCAAAGTTCGTACACAGGAATTGAGTTTTACAGCTTTGTATCAATCAAAATTGTAACAAACTTTTGTTTTCAAGCGATATTTACAGTGAAGCGAGGTTAAAAAAATTTTGTCGTCGAAAAGAAGCGAGGGAGCAGCGGAAAAATGGATGGCGGGTCAGAAAATATGAACGCGAAATTGTTTGCGTTGTGTTGAAAATTTTTCTCCGCAAATTTTATTTCATTTCATTTTTTTGTGCGTGTTTTTGCTGCTCTTTGTTTGCGCTTTTCGTTTGAAAAGCGACGTTTCGAATTTCGGCTGTTTCGAAACAAACAGAAGCGAATGAAACGAAGCAATGAGCAAAAGTAGAGAGCAAAAAACGTATTATATAATATAGAAAAACAAAACAAGAGCGAGAGGAGCGAGCGAAATTTTTGCAGACGACAAGGAAACTGTAAACCGAGCAAAGAAATAAAATGGGCTCTGCTTTTCAATTTTTGTGCTCAAAATCAAATAATCAAATGACAAGCGACAACTCTGAATTACGAAAACGAAGCTAACTATGCCTTCGTCGTCGTCGTCGTCGTCGTCTTTTTATTTTCGTTCAAAGCAAACACACGCACACACAGCCAATGTCTAGTAAACGCGCTGCTCACTCTCCGTCTCACTTTGACATGCTTTCTCTTCAATAACTTCGACACCGGTGAATAAATCTATGCTAATAAATATTTTGTTTACTCGCACACGCCACATAATTATACACTCGCTCTTTCCACTTTCGCCAAACTCTCGATCAGCTGCACCGCAGCTCGCTTTTAACTCGTCTAGATCGATATCGTTTTTCTGACGACTCGCTTTTTTTATTTGCTTCATTCACTTTGATACATTCACAATACTTTCACTAGTTTTGCTCGCATACTCGCTGTGTACGTGTGTATGTGTATTATATTGATGCGTATGTGTGTTTGATGTGTGTGCGCGCCTCAAACGCAGTTTGTACCTGTACATTAATGAACGGAAAAAATGTTTAATTAAAGATAAAAAGACAAATTTCAAGTTTGGTGATTTTGGCGCAAGAAATTATGTGAGTGCGCAAAAAAAAGTAGAACAGTGAAACTCGTGAAACTTTTCGCAAATGCACCGGCTGCCGCGGTTTACGATGAAAAAGTAAGTGAACTGGTGAGCGCTTGAAAATTTATAAGACGTTTTTCCCGTGATTATTATTTAGAAGTGAGCCGATATTTAGCTAAGAAACAAATTTCTCGCTTCTTCTCGCTTTGCTCTCTGTCTTCAACTTCTAACTTTGATAGATTAACCGTTGACTATGCATAAATTTTGCGGCTTTTAAGTACTGAATGTTTCGCTGAAAACTAAACCATATCTCATTTCGGCGAATTAAAATACAATTCAAGAATCAGAGAATAAGAAGAAGAAGCAGAAAAGCGTTTACAGTCGCTTCTTGGCTACAGCCTAGCAGCGAAGATAAAAAAACTTTTTTGCACTGACATTTAGCGATGAATATTTGATGAAAGTAAAAGAATAAAAATACACCTGATGTAAAACAATACGCAGTTTAGAGAAAGAAAGCATCATTTATGTGAAAAATTTATTTTCACTCGTGTAGGAGAAAGAAACTTGCCTAAGTGCTTTGTGTGAAATTCATACTTTGCTGCAACTTTTTTCTCGAAATTTGTTATACTGTAAATTTGCAATAATTTTTTTTTCGCTCTGAGCCAGATGATCGAAGTTTTTGAGAAAATCGAAATTTAAAATGAAAAAAAACTTTGTAGAACTGTAAAAAAACGTATACTTTTAATGTTAACTAACTATTGACGTAGATCGCAGTATTTTAGCGGGCCTCACACAATGTGTATGTGCCTCACTACATGCAACTGATTATTTCGATTGTCAATTTAATGAATTCTCGGTACGCTTTCGTCCTTGTATATTTTGTTCGTTCTAAACGTAGTTTGTGTGTTCTAAACGACTACGAGAACGAAGATGCATCCAAGTCGCTAGTCTAAAATACAATTTCTACGCGCTGCACAAATAAATTTTCACTTTTTTTCTGCTAACAAAGATTTAAAATGATCGCAGAGCGAAAGTTTTTTCAAAGAAATGCTCATTTTAATCAAGCAGAACAAACTTTTAGTTTGAAATTTTTTTTCCGTAACGATTTTAATCGCACACTTATATAGTTGTTCATCTTTTTAAAATTTAAAAAATATGAAGAGTAATCATTTTGTTCGCGAGTGTGTGTTTCTCTCTCATTTTAGCAGTTGTCGCGTTGATTAAAATTGCGAATACATTTTTCTATTATTGTTTCACTTAATTTTCTCCTCTCCTCACTTTTCTCTTCTTCTTCTTCTTCTTCTTCTTCTGCTTCTTCTTTATGCTGCTGTTAAGTGTTGGACTAAAGTTGATGAAAATGTGTACCGATTGTCGAATCAAGTATGTGTATGTGTGTGGCACTGTGCAGAGATGAGCGAATAGCGAATGGGTGAGAGAGAGAGAGCGAAAGAGTTTTTCGCCGTTACTATACGAGATACTTAAATGATGCGAAACTAATGAATGCAATACATTTTTCATAGCGTGAAACGATTGCGAAAGTGATTAAAAATAAAGTTTCTTTTTAAAACTTGCGAAAACTTTCGCAAACGAGCGAAAGAACTTTTTTTCACTTCTTTGTTTATTAAAAATTCGGAGGCTTCAATTGCGAGCAATTTATTGAATCGAGGCGCTGCGTACGCGAGCGCGCCGCGAGTTTAGGCGAAATTAAACGTTATGAAAGCGTGAAAGAAAAGATGAGATGAGATGAGATGAGATGAGATACCTTTCCATTTTTTAATTTAAAAACACAACACACTTGCGATTAAATATTCAGTGGAGCCTTGCGCTAATAACGTCAGAAACCGTAAAATTGACTTTTAATGTAAAGTAAGAGCGAGATGAAGATGTAGCAAGTGCTGAGCAGTTCGCCAGCTAAGTGCGTGAGTGATGGTAAAATTTGGAGATAGTTAAGGAAACAAATTCAGCGCGAATGAAATAGACGTAGGAGCGATTGATGCGAAAGTATTCGTTAGCAAGTTACAAATTTGAGCTGTTGAAGTGATCGCCGGTTTAAACGCTCTGAACTCGCTCGATGCTCGCTCGCTCACCAACTTTTTGCTCGCGTATTCACTGTTTTCTCGCTCCAGTTTTAAAGCTGTTAACTCGATGTCAACTTTTTTGCTCAGAACTATATTTCATCGGTTTACAGTGTGTTCGCTTCCATGTGTACCGAATTGGCTCTTCGGCTTCTTGTGCTGCTTCTGGCTGCCGGTTCATCAGCGACTTATTCGCACGCATTAAAGCGCTCTTTTGTTCTAAAAGCAAAATGTTGTGCCGATATTTAAAAAACGCTCAAACGACGCTGGAAGGCTGTTTCGAAACTTTAGCATTTCGCTCGTATTTACATTTTGCGAATTCTTTTTCACTTCACTTTTCAAAGTTTGATGAAAGCAACAGCAAAAGCGGAGCAGAGAAGTGAACTTTTTTAATCTCTGTAATGTTATTTCAATTTTTTGCTCGCTTGTCGAACGCACATCTCTGCTCATCCGCATTAATAAATGAGAATAAATGGTGACATTTGCTCGTCGCGTAGCTGCTATAGAGCGCGTGGCTGGAGTTGGGAGTTAAAAATCGGAAATAAATTCGAAATTTAGTGTTTATTGTGTCTAAGCGATTTTCTGTGCTGCAGTGTAATTTGAAAAGATTTTTTGCGCTCTTTCTGTTTCTTCGCTCTTCTTTATCGACGACGCAATTGTAGTTTAGTGTAGTGTAGTGTATTCGCGAAACACAAATTTGACTACAAGATTATGTTAAGTTAGACATCGATGTCAGTTAAGTATAAGTACTTTGTATTGATTACCGCTGCTTTAAACATCGCTCGCTATTCTGTGCTCAGCTCTCTTCTCTCGCAGCAATGGCAGACAATGAGGAGTAGAAAAAGCTCTGAAGTGAGTACGCAGAGAAAATACCTTTATTACACTTCTCTATTAAATAATGCATAATAAGCCTACTTTTCTAGCTATCGTTCGCTCACTCATTCAATTCGCCGCTGAATTTCGAGTATTCATCGAAAACATTTTGCGCGACTAGAAAAGATTTTCGTCGCTTTCACGCAAAAATTATGTCGTTAAAAATTACTCGAAGCACGACGATAGGAGAGGAGAAAAATTAAATAACGAGCGACAAACAAAAAGTTGGCGAGCAAAGTGAAGCGTTTTCAACTGCGTATCGTTTCACGGCCCTCAGCGCTTTGCCTGCATGCGAATTGTCGCAGGCCGAAAGAATGGCGATCTCAGCGCGGCGCACTTCGTTAAGAAAAAAAGCGGAAAGTAGCGAATTGTTTGACGAATGGAAGCTTCTTCTTCTCGCTCGCTTTCAATTCGCTGCTCGGCAATTTGTAGTCGAGAGTAAATCAGAAACTAAACACAAAAATCTTTTCGCGCACTTTATTTGTGAAGAAAATTTAAAACTTGCTCCGCTCTCGACTACTCGCAGCTCTTTGCTCGAGTCGACAGTGAAAGTGGAAAAAGAAAAGCGGCACAAGAAGAAAGTTTGTTTCAGTTGCAGAAACTTTTTCCGAAGCTGTTTTGCGCTCTCCTCCCAAAGTGTAAGAAGAGATAAATTATAATCGAAGCGAAACTCTTAACTCGAGAGGATAAATGAATTGAACGAACGAAGCAAATTTTTCGTTGCTTCGTTCGCTGTATTTGTGTTGTCTCATATCATTTGCTGTGCTCGCAAAACGTGTTTGTTTGTCTCGCTCTCCGGCCTCGGCTACAGTTTCGACTCAGCGAAACAATCGCGAGCGCAATTGTAGCTGTGCGAGGTACGCGGCGCAAGAGGTAGACGATATGAAAAATTGGAATCGCAGCGACGCCCCTTCTTTAACTTTTTTACGCTTAATGAAAATATTCATTGATTGCTTCTTCTTCTTCTGCCGCTGCTGCTGCTTCTTCTGCTCGTCGTGCGTTCACTGCGTTCGTAATTTATATCCTAAAGAAATGAAGTAAAATTTTTGTTTACAAAAGTTTTGCCGTTTAAATGAGAACACAGCTTCTCTCCTCTTTTCCTCCTCTTTTAATCTTTTCAAGCCGAAATGCATGACGTCTCACTCTCGCTCGCATCTATTTTTTGCGTCGCCCCTTTTCGCAGGGCGCAAAACGCGAGCGAACGATAGATAGACGAAGCAAAACATAATTAAATATTTAAACATCGAAAAAGCTCGAAAATGGAACTGCGATTCGTCTTCTTCTTTCGCGATATTTCTCCTACCAACTTTTAGTGAATAAAGTGATGAAACAAACATTATATAAGTGATGCGGGATCGGTTAGATAATAGAATCGTATTGATGCTGCGTCCATGGCAACCATCGTGATTATGTTTACATTAAACTCTTTTCTCTCACTCGGCATCGCTCTAAACTCGGTACACATACACAGCGCTTCGATATATTATGTACATATGTGAGCCTCCGCTTCGAGGAGCAAAAATTCGTCTCATTTTCATTTAATTACAAATTCAAAAACTTTTTTCGCGTCGTTTGCCGTCATTTCGATCGCGAATCGCTCTTTTGTTTACTTTGAAAACGGCTTGTTTTCATTTCTCTTCTCTTCTCTTTCTTCTCTTCTTCTTCTTTTTCTTTCTGCGCGCTCTTCTTTTTGTCACGCTTTCCGATCGAAGCCGATCGCCGGCAATGATAGAATCGGCATGGCGGGGCGGTTACGAACGGTATTCGAACGTATGTGTGTGCGTTTTCCGGCGAAAGCATTTAATTTAGCGTCGTCTGTACGCGTATATGAACGAACAAAGTGAGCAGTTGGTCGCCTGCACAGTATCCGTGTGCGATTCCGTTCATCTCATATCCATTGTCTTTCCCCAAAGTTTGCTTTTCGACTCTTGTTTATCTTTGCTCGCTTTTCGACAGCGAGCGTTGAAAGCAAGCGTGCTTTAAGGCGACGAAACGAGCGAAGCAAGCGAACGCTTTTTCTGCGCTCACTTCACTCATCCTTTAATCGCACCTTTTATTTCGCCGTTTATTTTCGCTTTCCTCCGCGCACCGAACAGAGGCTCGTCGCAAATCGCTTTTAAATAAAATTTGCGTTTAATTGTATAAATGCACCAATTAAGCGGCGCGCGCCTTGGCGAGCACAGAGAGCGAGAAATTAAAAGCCCGAAAAAGTGCTCGGCGAAAGAAATTAAGATCTTAATTAATGCTTAATTAGTTTAATTTGTAAAGCATTCCGTAAAAATGGCGCGCATAGAGCAACGTTTTCGCTCGACGCTCGAATCAATTGTTTCGCCGTGCTTATTGTGTTGCAAATCTCGTGTGTTTTTCGCGAAAGTTTTAAGTAAACACAAGTTTTATTAGCATCTCCTCTCTAATTTGCGTTCGCTCTCGTTTTGTATCGAAACAAAGCGCAGAGAAGAAGAAGAAGAAGAGGAGGAAAGCGTCTTCCATAATTTACTCTTCTTTTTGTTGATACTTTTCATTTTTGTGCGCTTCTTCAATTTCGATTTCGCTGCTGCTCTCCAATTTTCTCATGCTTTTGTTTACACATCGCTGCTGTGCGATCGAGCGTCGCTTCGCGCGAGCGAGCCAAGTGCGAGTGTCTGCCCTGCACAAAGCGAGCGGCACACAGCATCGCTGCGCTCTCTCACTGCTGCTCTGCGTGCATCTCGCTCTTCTCTCTCGAATTAATTTGTTCGATAAAATTAGAAGCGTAAAACTCATTGAATGCGAGCGATAAGCATGAGACTGGGTTTAAATTAAGCAGGTTTTTTGCATTTCGCTTTGCATAACTCGACAGAGAGCAATGTTTCTATGGTTACATATTGCTGCTTTACTGCTCACAGGTTTTAATTAGACAGCGTTTTGTCCCTCTCTCCCTCTCTTCTCTATCATTGCTCATTGCAACTGTTCGCTCTCAACTCTTCCATCGAATCGTAATCATCATAATCATAATTATGATTATTATTGCGAATGCTTTTTTTCGTGTGTATTCGAGAAAAGTACGCGTAATAAGAAACAACTCGAAAACTTTTTTCTTACTCTGCTGCTCACCAATTCCAGCTTTGTGTTTCGGGCCTAATCACTAGTACTGAACGCGCGTTTTTTCTCATTTTAATTACAATATTCAGTTTTGAATCAAATAATAAACGTGTTCCGTTGCCGATTGCCCTTTAGAAAACGCTTCGTCGCTCTTTTCTTGCTCATTTATTTCGCTCTCTTTCGCTCGCTTTCGCCTAAGAAATATGGTTTAAATTAGTATTTAAAAACTGAATTTAAAAATAATAAAGAAGCGAAAAAAGTTTTCTGCTTAAAACGTGACTTGCAACCGTTCGCATTACTCGAGGATAAAATTCAAACTCGAGCAAATTCCGTACGAGCGTGGTGGTGGTGATGATGTGGGTGATGTTTGTACTTCGCTGCAATCTTAGCAATGAAAGAAAAATTAGCAGAGAGCAGAAATTAGTGCGAGCAGCGAAAAAAGCAGAGGCGAAGTGCATAAATGAAGAATAATGAGCGATATAATAGCGCGGTGTTCGTTAAACATCGCGAATATTGAATGTTATGCAAAGCACGCCGATTCTTGATGAGGATGACGAGCAGCGAGCGTTTTTGGCGCTGCTAGCGCTCTGAACGTGATGATGATAAT
Organism: Dinothrombium tinctorium; assembly: GCA_003675995.1. Classification (NCBI taxonomy): domain Eukaryota; kingdom Metazoa; phylum Arthropoda; class Arachnida; order Trombidiformes; family Trombidiidae; genus Dinothrombium; species Dinothrombium tinctorium. Next base: position 20,442 of record NCKU01000375.1, on the reverse strand, counting down.
AGTGATGATTATGATGATGATGATGATGATGTGTACGTTACAATTTTGAAAATGACAAGCGTTTCGAAAGTAAGTAATCAATAGCAATGGTTTCGGTTTGTAAAGTTGTTAGGCAGTGTACACACTCTCATAAATACATGTGCTTATTCGACAGCACAGCATAGCATCGTGTGTCGCACGGCTTGTCGGATGCATTTTTTCTACTGCCTTCTAATCATTGCTGCACTTATTTCGCTCTTCGCTAATTTTCATTTCATTCCTACTCGCATTCCATTCATTAAGCCCTCATACACACTGCACACTGCTCGGTGCGTCCGAAAAGTTTGTTTCCGCTGTTTGAAAGAGGTTTGGCGCGAGCCGCGCTGGTACTTAATAAGCTGATAGACGCACAGCTCGCAATAAATCTTGCTTTTTACTTTCGCTCGTTGCTAAATACTGGTGCGTCGTGAAAACAAAGAAGAGCTCGGAAGAAGAAAAATAAACTCGGTTTCGATCGTCATTCACTTGCAATTGTATCCTTATATAATCGGTGCGATGAAAACGCTGTCTCTCACTCTCGCATCCATCCATTCAGCCATCGCCGCACAAACTGCGAGACATACACTTTTGTCACTCACATCGATGTAACCGCTGATTTTGTTTTTCTTGTGCTTATTCTTCTACTTTCAAAACCATCATTCAGTGTCTACCTTTTTAGCGGCTTAATTACTGCGGAAGTCAATTACCGCCCGCTATCCGCGGCGTGTAATATAAACATTGAAGGCTGCAAAAAATGGAGCGAAAATTGGAAAATGCGCGTAAACAGTGGTGAGAGCGAGAGGGCTGAGGAGCGCGGCTCGGCTTAATGACAGCATTTAATAGTAGGAAAAGAGCGCACTTAGCCTATCAATAATGGCGCATCATCGAATGGTGCATCGAATTACTTTTTCTCCTCTGCTTTGTTTCGCTCTCGCTGATTATTCGCTCTCGCGTTTTTTCATTCGCGCAAAAACTTTTCTACTTGTTCATTTCGACGGATGCTTCGTTTGCATCTCCTCGCATCCCCCTTTAAATCTAACTTTAATACTATTTTTTCCTGTTTTTTTCGCCGAGAAATTTGCTGCTCCTCGCTTTCATCGTCATCGTCGCATCGCTCTGCTCCGCATCGCTCGCGTCTCTGCTGCTGTGCTCTTCTTCTTCTTTCGTCTTCATTAAAAATGCAACGAAAAGCTAAATTAAACGAGCGACAATTTATTGAAAGGGATTAACTTCTTTGCTATATCATTAAAAATACTTTTTTCTTATGCTTCATATCGAATCATTTTCTTATTGTGCTCTCATTTCGACACTCATTTTCTTCATTTTCTTAATAAATTTAAAAAGTGTCTTCGCTGCGCTCTCACACCGAACTCAGTAGCTTTTAAAAGCTTCATTGCTTTTTCTGCTAACTTTACTTTATTTCGTACTTTGCACAAAAATGTATTTTTAAAAAGTTTTTTCTTCTTCTTCATCTCCTCTACTTTCACTCCGCTTTCTTCATTTTTTGGTGAAATGAACAAAGCAAGTGTTAAAAAGTGCGAACGTTTTCATTTGAGCGTAAAAACTTACGTTTCGATCGTTAACGCGAGAGCGAAAGAAAATGATGAGCAATGATGAAGAAGAATAAGAAGTACAACCATTGCTCCATTCAAAGCGCCAGCAAAAAATTTAATCAATTAAAAATGAATGCCGCCGCTCTTAACCTTTTCTTCCTGTCGCCTTCCAATTTCAACTCTCTAAACACCAAATTGCAACAGACGCGCGCCAATTTCGCCACCGCGCTTCGCGCTTCTATCGAACAGTCTGCGCTGATAACTGCCTTAAATGTGTATAAATGTTCGAGTGCGACCAAAAATGCATTTACCGTTGTCTAAATATTGCTTTGTCATAAATAATACAAAATAATAAATCGTTATTCCAGTGTCGTGACTTTCGATCTTTAATTTAAATAAATTTCGCTTCATAAAATGTTCACGACAAGCGTATGCGAGCGCGACGATACCACCGCTGCTCGTCGTCTCGATCAGCCGAATACTCCGACCGAGTTCGCTTTCCTCCAGCTTCGGCGTTCGTTCGAAATTAGTCATTTCGAAACCGTTGTTTTCTCGCGAATTCGCTTAATTGTGCAATCGCGCATAAGCTTTATATGCATGTGTATGTGTGTGTGTTACGAGCGCATTATTCTTTTTTAATATGCTTCATAATTTCGTAACCCGTGGTGATAAATGCGAATTGCGTTTATTTGCGTCCAAAATTCAATTGAAAAACAGAACAAGAAAAAACAATCGAAATGAAAACAAAGAATAAAAAAACGTTGCGACAAAACAAGCCAAGAATGTTGCTACTCTCTATTTCTCGCTGCTATCTGCTCTGTGTGTATCTATGCTGCGCGCACATCTCTTCACTCATCTGATTTAAACCGATTTTAATTTTCTACACTTTCGCCGAGCTCTTTAAAACTCCATTTCTTCTTTCTTCATCTTTATTTCTCCATTTTTTCCAAAAATTTAGGCGATTTCGCAACGCAAAAAATAAATTTCGAAATTAATGAGTGAATTTCGACAAATTAAGACCGAAAAAGAGCGAAAAGTTGTTGAAAAAATTCGCGGCCATAATTTTAGCGTTTTTCGAGTAAGAAAGTAGCGATGAAGCAAAAACGTTGAGAAAATATTTTAAGAAATCAATTGGAGTGCGTTACATATTGAGTGGATAATTTTCGAGAGCAAGCAGAGAAGAAGAAGAAGAGCAAGCAGATAAAATTGTCAAAAGTGAATTTCAAAAAACGATCGTTTTCACGGCAGAAAGTAGGAGCTTTGAGTGAGGCCGAGTGAAGACGAAGGTGTGCGTTCTTATAGATTTTTCGATAAATTTCATTGAAGAAATGTAATAAAACACAAGTCGTTTCGCCGATTCGATAACGAGGCGATTAAAAATGGGTTAAGAGAAGAGCTGAAGTAATTCACAATTTTTTTCGCCAATTCTATTTTATTTATTTTTATTATTTCGATGCGTTTATCGGCGGATTATTTTTAGACACACGCAAAGTAAACTCGGATGAATCTACTTTCATATGAATTATGAGCGAGAGAAAAGAAAGCGATTCATTTCTTTATTTCAATGAATTTTCTCTTTTCTTCTTCGGTCGCCTTATCTGCGCTGTAATGAAATTTATTCTGAAACTTCGCTTTTGAACAATGTTTGATTTTAATCAACTTCGCTTCAAAAACTTTTTTGCTCCGATTTTATTTAAGTTTATTCGCATACATATGATTCTTCTTTTATTTCGCCATCGCAAACATCTTCATCGCAAACTCTTCTTCTTCTTCGTCCTCATCATCATTTTCATTTTCAAATTTTCTAATTTAGACGCGAAATTTGAAACCAAAACACAAACAACATTTTCTCGAAGAGAAAGCAAATGAGCGCGAAAAAAGCGAAGAGAAATTTTTCATTTTGGTTTAATGCGAATGAAAATATGCAAAATACGGAAATAAGTGTTATACAATTGCGATCAATGACGGAAATGCTTCTAATGCGCGCGTACAGCGAAGCTTAAAATGAAGACACACACACTCACATACATTTAGTAATTAGCTAAACTTTTTCTGCGAACGAATGGTTCAATATAAATGAGGCCAAAAAATAGTACACACACCGCATGCATATATACAGCGTGTACACGCTATGCACACATAAATGCAAACTCTCCAGGCATGAATACAATTTACATTTTGCTTATTTTTTCACTTTTACTCTGGAAGTGGGAAAAAATTTACATTATTTCAGTTGCGGCACATTACATAATTTTTTCCTCTGTTCTTAGCTTTGCCTGTCACTGTCTAGTTTGCAACGAAATATATTAAACATTTTTCCACATTGAAGAGATGATTAATTATTTCGAAAAAAAGGTCAGGGTCGGTAACGCGAGTGTGAACGGCAATTTCTTTCACTCTGTCGGAGTGGAGAAATTTGGCTTCAATGATGCTTATTGATATAAACTAAGCGCATCACATGGAATATATTGTCGACGATGCAATAGCGCGCAGCGTGTGTATATTTAGATTATTTTTTGTTTCATCTTGCGCGAAAAGGTCAACACTGCGGATGAGAGCGAGTGAGAGAAAGACACACCTAAATGTTATTATTAATCGAAAATTATGCGGATAAAATTTATGAGTAGAAAAAAAATTTCTCGCTCGTTTTTATACTGCGTATAAGCATCGAATAGGTGCGATAAATATTGATTAATATTCGAGATATTTTATTAAACTAATTTTTTTTCTTCTCTTTCTATTCTCTCTGTTTTAACTAATTGATGAAAATCAAATTAACCGAATTTTGCTTAATCTGTTATGTCGCGGTTATACGATTTGTAATTAAAATTGCGCTCGCCGTAATAACTGCAATTTAGTGTGAGAGAAAAGCGCGCGATTAAAATGTGTTACAGTTTATGTTGATAATCATTTCGTTAGCGTAGCACTCAAATCTAAAGCGCGCTTTAATTAGAAAAGCGTAGAATAGAGAGATAGCAAACTTGTTAAAAAGATATCTAAAAAAAAAAATCACGCGTAATAAATTTTTTCCACTATTTATCATAACTTCAAACGTTTAAGAACTTCACTCGAATTCACACTGTTTACAGAGGAAGAAAGTTTTCTCAGTTGGTGTAGGCGAAAATCTGGAAAGAAAGTTCAAAATTCGAAGAATAGTTGAGACAGTTGGCATAATTTATTCACTAGCCAAGTTTCGCATTTTTCAAATGGTTACTTAAGCAACGAATTTCGTTAAAAAATGCAATTCTCCTGATACTTTTCTTTGAATTTTGCCTAACTTGAATTATTGTTAACCCGCTTTGCAAAACAACAAATTGCGAAAATTCTCACGCAAAGCTTCTTCATGTTTTTCTTCTTCGCTCGGTTTAGAGTCAAAGAAATTTAAGTCTAACCATATGTTTACAAAATTTAAATAGTTTCAGTACAGTTTGAAATTGTTGGTAAAGAAACGCTTAGCAAATATTCGCTTGTCGGTGATAATTTTTGGTGAGACGAAACAAAAAATGACAACACATTTCACTAATTTGGCGAGTTGCAGTAGCTTCGAAAATATAAAAGTTTGCAAAAAAAAAAAAATTTATGCGATTGCTGATTATTAAAAGCGTTTAAAAGTAGAATCGAAGTAGAAGCTTTATTTAGCTCGAACTGACTTCATTAAATTGTTTCGCTGAAAAGCGAAATTATAGACGTTAGTTTCAGGTAAAAGGTTTGCGGAGCTAAAAAATATACTCGCACTCGCTTACTTATTTCTTTCTTTCTCTCTCTCCCTATAGTTTGCTCAATTCTTTCGATACAAATGTATGTGTGTTGGAACACGAAACACACAATTTATTATTTTATTTGTGCGGAGAAGCTGTTGTAATAAAATGTTTTTCGATAGTACAATTTTCGAAAAGTGGCTTTTAAGCTCGATTCGCTGCAACCACATTCGTAGACTGCTTATTCAAAGCGATTGCATCAGCTTTGTTTAGCGAAGGCGCTTGACAAATTTGCGGATTTTGATTTTTTGAGAGCTCGAAGAAGCGAAGCCGAATTCCTTTGGTGTGATGCTGTGAGTAAAGTTGCTTCGGTGGCTGCTTGTTTTCGAATGCGAGCGAATTAGGAATGAATGTTAGACAAATAGCATTAAGTTGAGAAATGTAACGTCCATTTAGTAATCAGTTTACAAACAAAAGCAATGCATACGTGTTTCGCAATCGCAAAGCTCTTCTCGCGTCGCATCGTGTGTGTGCAGGTAAATATTGCCCGACTATCACATAAATTGTTCTCGCCTTAGTTCAGTCGCACGCTTAACAAACGAGTGAGTGGACATCGTTTGTTTCGCTCAAACTCTCTCGCTCATTCATTCATCCACTCACTCCACTCACTCACTGGTAAGTGGTGGAGAAAGAGCATTGTGGTCAAAGATGAAAAACGGTGCCGTTTATCCTTCTTTTTACTTGCGCCATTCACTTCTACACTGCGTATGAAAAGTTTGCGCGTTTTTTCAGCGCCAACTTTCCATTCGCATTGTAATTTATGTTTGCAACCTGTTAACGCAAAAAAAGCGAGCGTAGAGAGAATAGCAATCGCAATCGCCACTTCTTTTTGTTTCTCGCGTTTTACTTTTACTTCTTGCGCTATTGCTGTTGCTTTTTGCAGTCGATCGTTTTGTTTTCATACTTAACCAGCGAATTGATGTTTCTCTCGCTGCTTCACAAAACGTTTCAATTATCGCTTTTAAAAGTTTGACGACTAATTTCACTCTCCACAACAACAACAGCGCACTTCACTACGAACTACTTATTTTCGCTCCGATATTTTCCCTCTTTGCTTTCATTGCTGTCAAATAAATTATTTCAATATCACTCAATGCTCGATCGCCGTACGTGTGCTATAGACACGAAGCGAGCGAGAAAATCTGGCTGCGAACGCAAAGTAAACTTAATTTGTTTTTCAAATCCAGCGTATCTCGTTTACAAATAAACTATTTTCTGCTATTCAATTTTCGAAAATTCTTTTCGCCGCTCTTCGTTGCAAAACTTTCGCAGAAAGCAGCGCACTTTTGTATGCATTGCTCGTTGTTACTCTCAAATTCGCTGCTGTTTGTTTGTTTCCCGCTGTCCACTCTCTATTTGGCAAACAAAAACAACAACAACAATGCGGCGTTTCTATTTTTGGCCTTTTTTCGCTTCGCCATATTCATTCGCCTGAGTGTGTTTGCGGGCGAAGCGCCCGAAAAGTATGACCCAAAATAGCCATAGAAAGTAGCCAATAATAACAAGCAGCGATGTTTGCTTGCATTGTGCACTTCACGCATCGAATGCGAAAATGAAAAACCGCGCTGTTGGCGTATGAGACGATGTTTGCGATCGCGAATCGAGCTGCGGTTTAAGCGAGCGGCTCGCTCAACCAACTCACTCGCAGTGCTGCTCACTTTCGCGTCGAATGTGCGCTACACTCTTTCGCCGAGCGAGCAAAAATTTTCAATACAGAAAGTGGCTGTTAATTAAGAGCTTTACTAGTTAATAATTAATTGAGTTAACCTTTTAAAACGCTCAACGCGTGTTGCGCACAAAACTGAAAGTGTGGTGAAAAAGTTTTTTTCATTAATTCTCGTGTGCCGCAAAACGCTTATGAATAGGTGTGATTAACTGAACTGAAATTGTTAATGATGGTTTTATTTAATTGTGATTGGAGTTCAAACCATTACACTTCCTCGGCTAATTATTTCGAGCATCAAGAAGCGCGTGATGACGAAACGCATCCGAGTGATGAGAGCGAATGGGAACGCAAATCAATTGTCGCTACTCGAACTGCCGTCGATTTTAAAAACGTAAAAAAACTCGGAGATTTGTTTCTTCTGCGATTGCTTTGCTAAAATTGAGATCATCGTCGAGTATCGCTAAATTTGTTTTTTGTTATTGCGATTTGAATGGGAGAGACTAAACAAGCGTAATGTTTGCGCGTAAATAAAGCAGTGAAAACAGTGAAATTGGCTTGCTCGTTAATTGCATACCTAAATTGCTTTCTTTCGCTCGCAGTTTTGTTTCGTTGCATGTTTTTAATATACATGAAATTTGTTTTGGATAAAAAAGGCATTAAGTTCGCAGTAAACATGCTATTCGATCCACAAATATCACTTTTCTTTGCCTCTTTTCATTTTGAATTTAGTAGCTCGCAGTGAGTGCATTTTTTCTCATCTCTCGCTGCCTCTCTCTAAATCTTATTTCCACATCACTTAAACAGTGTGTTTGCAATTCTCGAATTTGTTGTTTTCGAGGAAATAAATTAGGCGATTAAAAAACGTAGGAATCACGATTTTGAAATCTTGAGAGCGATGTTTTGCCATCCGTAACTAGCTTATAATTATCGTTTTATGTGCTCTCGATATTGCGTTCATTTAAACGCGAAAACGCCAATAAATAATGTAGTTGTTAGCTAGAAAAAAAATTGTTGTTTTGGTCATCGATGAATTATTTGCTAATTGCTATTTTGTTTTTTGCGAAATGATTTGCTGAGCTCGTCCATTTCGCTTGTTTAGCTCGATGTGATTTCGCTTGGCTAGCGCGTACTCCGCTCAATAATGGCTGGCGAGTGTGGATCGGAAAGAAGAGCAGTTGAGAGTAGAGAGAGAGAATGCAAAGTAATAAAATAAGTGTAATAATGTTAATGTTTTTTATGTGTTTGTGTACGAAGCTTTCTTTGATTTAATCTCATCGTGCAAAAGATTTTCTCAGGAATTATGGAAGCCATGAATTGGTCTCGCGAGAAATCGATGCATCCTTTTGTAAACAACTTGTTTGCAGCTCCGCTCGCTATCTTTGCGTTTGTTGTGCTGCATTTCGCTCGTAAAAGTAGCGCTCGGCGATGGATGTTAAAGCTACGGCTAGTGGCAGTAAAAGCTTGAAAAGAAGAAGAAAAGTTTTGTTTTCTCGCGAACGCTGCTTTTTGAAACAACAACACAGACGAATACACTTTTTTGCTGCCGAATATTAGCGCTCCTCTTTTCTTTCTCTCTTTTCGCCACAAAACGCGAATTCGTTTTTCGTTTACTTGTTTATGGTTTACGAAATGTTTTCTTTGCGAACGAAAAAAGCGAGAGAAGAGCGATGTGAAAAGAAGCGAGAAAAAGAGAAACGATGTGTATGAGAAGCAGAGAAGAGAGTGAGAGTGAAACGATGCTTTTTAAATTGATGTTAAACTTTTACTTTCGCCCAAAAAATAACGCTACGCTTTCTAAACAATCTGCGCCGATCTACCAATTTCTTACTTTTTTTGCTTAACTCGCTTTCACAAAAAATATCGCGCAAAAACAATGCTTTTCACCGCGAAATATTGCGCATAGTGCACACCGAAAAGTACTTGCAACACTTAGTTCTCGTGGGCACACCTTCGGAAACAAATCAGCATGACCGAAAAGACATTATAAACTTGCATTTTGATCGTGTTCGCTGCGCGACGAGCTACGCACATTATTCACTTTGGTGAATTGCGAGCATCGAGACACGTACGCGGCGAGCGATGAAAACAAGAGGCAGAAGCAATAATTTTAAAAATGTACTCAATTTGCATCGATAATTGTTATGGCGAAATGAAATGTTTCATGTTTTTGTCTTCTTTCAAGCGCACTACAAATATCTTCTATTTGTCTACCGTAAGTTCTTTGCGATCAGCTCGCTATTTTTTCAATTTTAAATTTACGGTTTAGCTTTTGCTCAACATTAACTCGCGTTCGCTTCTTTGTCTGCTCGCTTGTCGTCGTATAAAGCGCACATAAATTTATAATTAAGCTTAATAGCATACAATTCAATTTCTTTTCTTTTGCTCATCTCTTTTTTATGCATGTGTAACCATTTCGAATGTCGAAAAAAAATTATGAATTCAACGAATGATGCGCTCTTTCAATATCAAAAGTTTTGTTCGCTAAATGCTGAATTTCGCAAACGGTAAGCTAATTTTCTAGCTTAAGCCGGCGAATGCTGTCGCCGAGTTGCCTGCTAAAAACCGTTTCGTGTCCATTTACCAAAATTGATGGTTTCTTGTTTACAAAGACCGGAAAAAGGGTTGTTTGGCCAAATACACGTATAAACTCACAATTTTGTGAGAAGAGAACAAAATAGAAGTGAACGAAAGCAGAGAAGGTGGCAGATGTGGAGTGAGAGGTAGCAATAATCCTGGTACAGTACCGTACGATCAGCGTGCTTCTTCTTGTTGTTTACTTTTGCAGCGAGTGTTTGAAAAAGTGGTGGTTTCTATATTTGGGTGGAAGGGGCATACAACACACACATCCACATACCGCATTAGTACACAAGAGTAGCGGTAGCGACAGCAGAGGCAGCAGCAGCTTGAAAAGATGTATGTCCCACTGCTTTCGCGATCACATCTTCACTGCTTTTCCGCTCTCCTTTTTTTCTCTTCTTCGAATGCACACACAACAAAAGCATTTCAATGGATTCAAATGATTATTGAAAACGCACGCACTCTTTTCTCTCTCGCTCGCTCACTCTCGCGCTCTCATTCTATTGTCCACTGCTTTCGCGTAACTTTTACATAATCGTTGACAAAAGAATAGCCAAGAATCGGAACCAACACCAGGTGCAGGTAATATTTGCTTTTTTCCGAGCCGCCGTTTTCTTCTCTCGCAATGTGTGCCATAAACAAGCTTCTATTTTTGGCCGCATTTGCATCGCGATTCTGTTTTCTTTTCGCATTTTGCATCCGCGTCTTTTTTCTTCCTCCACTTCTGCGAGAGCGAAACAAACAATCGGCGCGGTCAAATACACCGAACCGACAGTGTTCGAACCGCATTTATATATGAACTATAGATAGAAGTGCGTTCGTGAATGCGAGCAAACACGACATGCAAATAACGCGCGTGTAGTTTGCAAACAGCGAGTTTTGATGCAAACGTCTGCAGTCTATGTTTTACTTTTTGTTGCTGTGTGAGTTTTGAAATCATTAAAAAAGTTTTTTTTTCTGCGGAATGAATATATAGCAAAAGTAAAATAAATTTTGCATTAAAAGCGAAAAGTAAAAACAAATATCGAAAAGCGAACTCTTTTAAAAATTATAATATTTTAATGAAAAACTTTGTCGAAACGAAAAGATTAAAGTTGTCCGCAGAGCGAATGCAAAAAGAGTGCAGCTTCGCGCGTACTTCGCGTCGTTTTCGACGGCAGAACGGTGCGATTTGCGCTAGCGATCGGAACGCGACGCCTCGCAAGACGAGCGGCGATGTTTTTTAATTCTCGCCAAATTTGTGACTATTGCGAATTGTATTCATATTTAATGCATCGACGGATGAGAAGAGTCGAGAGTTATTGATTAATTTAAAAAGAAATGCGCAAAACAAGAGAGAAAACAAGGAACGAATACAAACAAAACATGAGACACAACTAAGAGAGAGCGAGCGAGAGCGAGAGAGAGCACAGACGAGAAGAAATTATCTTTTCTTTCTTCCTTCGCAGCCAAATGAGCTATCCAACAATGTCGCTGTCACTCTTCCACTGCTGCTCCGAATGATGACCGAGACCAGCACCAGTGACGCGATCAATCTCTCCTCGAGGCCCGCTTCGGTGCCCAACGGACCCTCGCATTGCCCCAATGGACCGGTGACCACCGCCAGCACCTCCGCAACCGCTACCGCCACCTCGTCCGCACCGCCGTCAAGCTCTTCTACCTCATTCACTGATGCCGAATTCGCTGCCGGTATCAATCACATAAAGCGCAAATCGAGCAGTCAAGAGCCGATCAACACTTCAGACGTTTTCTTGGTAAGTGCACCTGCTTTTGAATTGTGCGCGAAAAGCATTAAGTGACCGGCGAATGCCGCGCCGGCCGCTGGCCGCTCGCGTGTGCATTGAGCACTATACACTGAAAAAGCTACAAAAGCAATTACGGCTGTTAGCGTAGCCGATAGCGTTGTTGATACAATGACAATAATCATTAGTTCAGAACTGGTAATGTTTTGTTTGGTCAGTTGATCAGAGGTTTGTTGCTCGTCATTTCTTCTCACTTTTCGGTCGCGTGTCAATTGATTAAAAAGCGCAGCGACAAAAGAAATGAAACTTGGTCCGCTCGCATTGCACAAGTTTTTTAAGAAGTGCGATTTCGCTCGGTGAAGTAATAAGAGGCTGTGGGCAGTGTGCCTACGTGCATCTCGCTGGCTTTCGTGACCAATTGTTAATTTCTCGCCAATCGAGGCTGGAAAAGGCAAAAGGATTGTTTGCGAGCGCGGAGAGCCTTCGGATGGCAACGACGACGAGCTTTATGAATTAGGTGTCGGCTTGGTTACGATTGCATCTCACCTATTATTTGTTCGCAATTTATAAAGCAAGTGATCGCGTGAAACACGCCATCACAGTTAGCGTGGCGCAAGAAAGCAATAGCGGCGCTGCTCTGATGCAAAGTGCACGGTGGTAATAAAGTTATGATTATATCGAGTCGGACATCGCGCAGCGAGCAAATGATACATTTCTCGCAATTCTCTCTTGTGTCGTTTCTTGTTTTCTATTTGCCAACGTTCGTTTCGCTTCTTCTTCCTGCGCTCGTTTTTTCTCTTTCTTCTTTCGCCTCGCAGACGTTTAACGCTTTGCGTACCAACGCTCGAACCAATAAAGCGACGCTCGAAACAGCAGAGTCTCTAATCGCCAATAGACTCCGAATCCGCAACTGATTGATTACTTCTTTAGCCATTTACTTGTTTCCCATATAATATATCGCCCGAAGGCAGAAACAATTACTTCTCGTATCGTTTTTGTTTTCTGCTCCGGCAGACCTTCCTTTAACCTCATCTTCTTCCTCTTCTGCTGCCTCCACAGCGCTCTGCTCTTCTTTTTGCTGCTCATCTGCTCGCCGCGAAATCGTTTCCGTCTTATTGTCTATCATTGCATCCATCGACACACACAACGCTTTGATAGCCTTTGGGATCAGTTTAATAGAGTTTCGAAATGGGAGGCTGTTCTTTCTCTTCTCTGCTCGCTCTCGACTGCAGCGTAATCTTCTAATTGCTGCACTCGATCGCAAGGTACAAATCTGCTACGAATCGATGTACAATTGCTCAAATTAAGTTATTAATGAGCAGCGCTTCCGAGCGCGACTCGCTCGGACAATCCCATTGTTCCTCCTGCTCTCGCTTTCCGCTCTTCTCTTTTTTACAAATCGTCAGCAAATGAAGACATGGATGGAAAATGAGGTCTTCTCGATTCTTTTGTTTTGTTAAAGTAAATATTAAAGTTTATCGTTTAAGTTAAAGTTGACTCAGTTCTGGGCACACATTGCATTAGTATCTATGGTGATGATGGAACTGCTAACAAACTGCTGCTCCGTTATATTGTTTGTTCAACTTCTTCATTGGACGAATGGCACATTTACACTTCGGAAGCTAACTTTTGGGTCCTTGTTTTCTCAAAAAATGACAACAGGCGCAAAAACCAAATCAACTCATTGCTTTTGTGTCGCTTCTCACGCGTACGGCAGCCAATAGCTGCCATTGTTGACAGTATTACACAATAAAACAGATTCGTCTCTTCTTTCTTTCATTCTCTCGTCCGCATCAATACCGTCATCTCCCATATTATGTAAATACGACTGATGCACAGTCGACTCGCGCTTTTCGATGGATTATCGTCTGCTCGGCAGCAGCCGCAGCAGCAATCCTCATTTTCTTCCTCTCTTCGGGCTATTGTCGCGCGATCGCTTCATTCCCTGATCTACTCACACTTTTTATTGCATTTCATCTTTTCCTAGACCAAGAAAGCTCGAGTCTCGCGTCTCACCTCCTCGCCACCGACCACCGCGGCGACTACTTCTGCGAGCAATTCTTCCGCAATAACGAGTGCCCTCTCCGCACTTAACGGTCAGAATTCCATTGACTCATTGTTCTATCACCTGAACTCTTCTTCGGCATCTTCCTTCTCGCCGCTGCGTGCGAAAACTTCGACCTCTGCGAGTGGCAACGACGACTGTCAGAATCCGTTGTCACCAGGTTCATTAGCGAGCATTATGAACTTGAACTTGTCGCATCTGCAAATGCAGCAATTGCTTCAGCAGCAGGTGCTTTCACCGCAGCAGCTGCAATCTGTGCTTCAGCAGCAACTTCTGCAGCATAAGAGCAGCAGTTCGAGCACACCGACTTCGGTAGCGACATCAGCCGCATCGCTTTCTACCGGCTCAAGTGATAACCTCATTCCACAACTGCAGGAACAATTGCAGGTGAATATGGTGCAGCAAAGTCAAATCTATCAGCAGTTGGCAAGTCTCACGAACGGTTCTGGAAAAAGTCGGCAACAGTTGGAGGTTCAATTGCATCAATTGCAACTTCAACAGCAGCAGATAATGCAACAGCTCCATCTTTCCTCTCAACGCCAGTATCTTCTCGGGTCTTTGGGTCCCTACCTTAGCGAGTTGTGGAAGTCATCGAACCTGTCATCGATTGCCGCACCCAACCAGGATTCGTCTCTCGACCTGCTCGGCAAAGCGAACGGCCTCAGCTCTGCAGCCATGTGCACCAATGGCGGTGATCATTTGGACAATGACCGGCGCGAAGACGAGTACGAGCGCGTTCTCTACGGAAACGGGCTGTGCAAGTGGCCTGGTTGTGAAACTGTTTGTGCCGACTACCAGACGTTCGTTAAGCACCTAAACATTGAACACGGACTCGACGATAGAAGCACCGCTCAGGCACGTGTGCAGATGCAAGTGGTGCAGCAGTTGGAGCTACAGATTCAGAAAGAGAAGGAACGACTCGCTGCAATGATGCAACATCTTCACCACAAACATCGAGTGTCGCAATTGAATTCGATCAACTTTGCGGTGGCCGCCGCTGCCGCGACTGCTTCTTCGGTGATCACGAAGCCATCCTCATTTTCATCGTTGTCATCGCTTTCTAATCATCATTTGTTAGACTCAAATAGCGACAGTCGTAATCACGAGTCGGACGATATCCAAGAGCAGAAGCATTTGGACTTGAATCACGTATCATCACATCACCAGTTAAGCAGATTGGGACCAAATAATGTTTTACAATTGCCGGGAACAGTGTCGCCTGTGACTACTGCCAAATCGTCGCATTCGAGTCCACCTGTTCCCAACACTTTAACCAATAGTCACCTAGCCTCGATGTCGGGCGGCTCACTGCTAAACATCTCGCCGACATCACCGATTCCAAATTCATCCGCAACTTCGAGTAACATCAATAACTCTAGTAGTCAGCATCACAATGGTCCCGGAAGAAGACGTTTGAGTGATAAGAGTGCGAGCAATGCGAATAATGGTGAGTCTCTTCTTGGCAATAATGGATCACTTCCAGATTCTCCCGCGAGGAGAAGGATTGCAGAAAGAACTAATCTCGACATAACCGAAGGTACCATTTGCAAGAGTGAAGTTTACCCACGCTTCTCTTTCAGTGTTTTTGCTGCCAAAATACTAATCAAACATTGTTTCAAACAGAAATTACACGTAATCGAGAATTTTACAAAAATGCGGACGTCAGGCCACCATTCACGTATGCATCGCTGATTCGACAGGTAAGAAGCGATTATAGGCCAAATGCGGCGTCATTTTACGCGCTTTTTCGTCAACAGGCTATTATCGAAGCACCAGAAAAGCAGTTGACTCTTAACGAAATTTACAATTGGTTTCAAAATACATTTTGTTACTTCAGAAGAAATGCTGCCACTTGGAAGGTATCCATCTTCTATTCATCACTTTATCCCCTCATTCATTAGCTTTGACTCTAATTGTTTGCAATGTTAGACTATGTTTTCATGAGTACCCGTGTTTTTTCGCAGCGCATAAATTTTTTTCTGACAGCAAAATCTTGTTCTAAACAATATTTTCACCAAGTTTTCATTCGCCCGAATCACCAAATTTCTTAATTAGAGCCGATTTCTCGGCACCTCCAAAGAGCGATGTTCTTATCGATATTTTATGGACTAAGAAACGTGTTTTAACTTTCTTTCAGCTTAATTTTTCATTAATCCACATAAATGTTACAAAAACTTTTACATTTCGAAAGGCTCTTGATTTCTTTTATTTATTTTTTAAATTGTAAAAACATTGCAGATATAAGAATATCTTATGCTTCTTGAACTGAACTGAGCGATAAATAGGTAAAATTCTAAAAATGGCATCAACCAACTCTAAACGAACATATCAACGTTTTTAAGATTAAATTAGTTAAGAAAGGTTCACCGAAAAGTCAAGTTTGATAAATTTGTAGAAATAAAATATTATGAACTGCGTTAATACGGTTGTTTATACTCCAATAACTAGCTAAGATAGACAAAGATTCACTTTTTTTAAAGGCTATCTTGTCGTCTACACATAATTTTAACATCGATTGATTCTTGTGAAAGCAAAATATGTTTTCTTTTTTGTTTCTGAAGTTTATTCGAAAATGAATTCGTGGAACATATTTGCATGCAAACAACAGTTGCTTTTGAAGTTTTATTAAATAAAATAATAGGCATCTGATAAAAACATTTTTGAGTCAGAAAAAAAAATCTCAAATTATCTGAATATTATCATCTCGTGTTTCTTTGTGAACAGTTTTTGTTAAAAATTAATGTTCAACATTATTAAACAAAACCTATTTTTAATCATTAATTAATAATATCTTTGCGCATAATAGCGTTCTAAAAGACAGCAAGTATCATTCTCTTGTATTAAAACAGAGAGAAATCAAGTGTAGCACAATTTAATCGTTTTTGCAGCGAAATTCACACGCCGAATTGCAGCCACAATCAGACTCTTTTTTGCATGCTGCATGAATGCAAGTTTTTTGCCGACAATCTCTATTAATGAGCTTTGAAGAGTGTGTAAGTGAAAGAGAAAGAGAGAATGCATACATCGCTAGAAATAGTGCATTAGAGTAGTCGTTTCATCCGCAGACTCGTCTAATGTTTGTTACGTGTGAAGTTTGTTGATCAAATTTGACGCGCTTGTTAATAGATGCAAAGAATTTCTCTAAATCATAAACGTTCTTTCTCTCTCTTACGCAGAATGCTGTTCGACATAATCTTAGTCTTCACAAGTGCTTCATGCGAGTAGAAAACGTTAAAGGCGCTGTTTGGACAGTGGATGAAATGGAATTTTACAAGCGAAGACCACAACGACTACAGGAACGCTTATCAACTGCATCTTCCTCATCGTCCTCCTCAGCGTACGTTTCACAAGCTGCTCTCCTTTCCTCTCACATTTCCAGTGTTAAAAGTTTTTAAAACACAATCTTACCATTGGAAATGAGTTGGACAGAGCTTGAAGCATTTTTTAATGTTTTTAATTTCCACAGAAATAGTATGAATATTGGTAATTCGGATCAGCTGAATCATTCAACAGTTGGAGGCTCGCTGAACTCTAGTACATTGTCATTAGCTAATACTTATGGTGATAATCCAAATTTAAATGCAACGCTTCAGGCTTCCCTATCCGAAAATAGTACGTTACCGCCGTTTTTGCGGAATCTAGTTGGTGGACCGGTTTCACGATCGACTTCTGCGAGTCCGCAGCGATCGCCCCATTCGCCAAATGGCAATAAGTACCATTTAAGCGCCGACGAAGAAGGCAATAACGATTACGACGATTATGAAGAAGTCGACGAAGTACAAGATTTACGCATACAACATAATAGAAGCCCTTCAATCGCAGGTGAAATGATCACTGCTACCGACGAGGACCACAAAGAAGAATTAAGCAATGTGAATTTTAAGAGAGAAGTGCTGCTTCAAGAAGATGGTTACGATAATTAAACGCGTTTGGTCGAATATGTGTTGACGAAAGCAACGCAAAAAGCAAACACGCAAACAAATACTTCGCCACCATTCAAGTCGGAAGCTAGTCGATTACCAATTATGATCTGAAATACAAAAAGGATACAAAAAGTCGATTTAGTTTTAGGATTGAAACAAAGAATACAGATGAGATATGCAAACAAACAATGAAGACAAAATTTGTAGTATTCAAATTAATAGTGAGAGAAAAAAACTCGAAACGTTAGGATCCGAGTAATGATTGTTAAAAAGTGAAGAAATCGCTGAATTCTTTTTTATTATTAATTTCATTTTAGCTTTTCGAGTTTTTTGGTTTCCTTTCCATTCTCAAATTTAGATTAATTTCCTTTTTAATTTCAAATTCTACTCACCGATCGCCACAAAAGTAATCCGAGCATTTGGATTATTTTTGAACGCATATCAAAAAGGCCATGCTTAAGTAAAAATGATCGAAAATGAAGCTTTCAAAAATTTTAAATAAAAAAATCAACTCGACAACGTTTGAGAGAGATAATACAGAGACAAACTGTTGTAATTTAGATTTAGTGCCGTCCGTTTCATATCATAAATTAAATGAATGTAGACAATTTTAAGAAGAAAAAAAATGAAATGAAATGAAATCAATTCATCCTCTTTATTTTAAATTCCTAAATTCGTGTAATTTAGACAACAACCTTATTAAACGAAACCAAAATGATTGAATCAATAAATATGTAAATTAAAATATAAAAAAGAACTTCGAATTGCGATCACTGTACAAATTTGAAAAAATTTTTTGAAATAAGTTTTGTCATTTTATCGGCGTCACATTCGTATTGTTATTTTTAATCACTTTTGAATTTAATAAGATTTTGTACGCTGAGAACACGTTATTTTGTTTTATTTTCTCGTTTTTTCGTTCGTTTTTTAAAATTCATTTTTATTTAGCTTCTAATTTTAAATTGCAATTAAATCATAAAATATCAAGAATTTATTTCTTTTCGAGTCGAATTAATTGAGTTAAATAAGCAATTGTGGTCTATCTGTTAACAAAACAAAACAGTCAAAATATTCATTCTCACTGTGAACACCAAAATTGTTTTGTAGTTAGCTTTTATATTGATTTCTAAAAACAATCTTTGAGAAAATGCTAGTGAAAACTTCGGATAAACAGTCAAAGATTGTACTTGAGACTGAACAAACCATGAATAGTTATTTCATCTAATAGTTATCTGATGTCTTAAAAAAACTGAATTCCAAACTTCACGATTCTCATAAAAAAATGAACCCACCATGAAAGGAGAAATGGAAATTGGAGGAAAGCATCAAATTATCAAATTTACAGAATATTTTTATTTAGTTTTGAAATTATTTTGTTTCAGATTGAGTTTGAAATTATTTTAGAGGCTTTAGTACGATAACAGAACACGCTGATTAAACTTTATTCGGCTTTGTATTTCGTTTTCTGCTTCTATGCATCTCCCTCAATTTTGCGTTTTATGTTGATTGATTTTTGAGAAAGAAATAAGATACAAGATTCGGATATACTTCAAATAAAATGACCCAAAGTTACTTCGTTCAAACGATAGATCGATTTGATTACTTTGTCTTAATTTTGATAAATTCAAAATCGAAGCGAAAAAAATCAAAAGTCACTCGAATTTGCGACAAAAATTGCTTAAGTTAAAACAATATGAAAATAAGAAATTAAATTTTAGTTTTAAATGATCATTTTGAAGTTTTTATACGATTTATTTTTAGATTATTCAACTGATCACCGTTGTATTTTGCGCCCAACAGGTATAAGATGACGAGAATTTGGGTACAAAAACGAAGCACATTTTAGTCCAGGCGTTCATGGTGTATGTTTCTGTAAAATTAAAAAATACATTTTAAGCACAATAACATTAGAAAATAAAAAAAATGAGCGTTAAAAATGGTAAGTGAGAGCAGAGAAAGCGGTAGATGAAGCGCGAGGAAGACAGGCATTGACGATTTCAACAAAAAATCACCAACGGTGAATTGAAAAGCGAAAAAGGTGATGGGTAACGCAATGCGTATTTTGCAATCTTTATTTTAAATCTTGATTTGCCTTCGCAAAGATTATGCTCGAATTAGGCTTGCTTTGCTTGGTTGAAAAGCGCCATAATGCAAACATGCATAAGCTCACAATTACTATTTCCAATACTGTGATTGAGATGCTCGCCGTCCTTTGGTAAAAAAACAAAAGAAAATTTTTTATTTTTCACCTAGTAAATCGAGAAACAAATGAGTTTGAGACATCTTGAGTTTTTTTAATACAAAGAAAAGCAGGAAAAATTTTAGTTTATGATCACTTTTGAAAAGTTACGTTAAAAGTTTTAAGATTATGAGATTTTTCTTGCATTTCAATTTTTTACCAACATACCATTGAGTAAAAAAATTAATTTTTAATTAAATAAATTGAACAATTTTCGAAGATAGAATGATGGGTAAAAAGAGACAGCTTAGTGAATATTAGTATACTTGCTGTCCACTTTAAAAAAAAAAATTAAAATCATCTACAAAGCTAAGGTTGAACAAAAATTCGAAAACAAACTTAAAAGGTAAATAATAAGAGATGAGGTTTTGTTGACTAAAACTTGCAAAATTTGACTGATTTGTGAAATTAAATTTATTTATTTCAAAAACGCTTATCTCTCTCTATCTTACAATCTCTCTATCATCTTGTTAGTATGCTTTGTAAAGCAGGAGACGCGCTTTTAAAATAAATGCATTCAATTCTGACTTTTTTCTTAAGTTCGCAAATAGAAAAAATAAAGCCGATCACTTGATTGTTTTACAATATGATAATGTGCTATTGTCTCAAGTTTATTTTTAACTATTACTGTTTACATAGTGTTTAATTTTTTAAATTTAGAAAAAAGGGCAAAGCCACTGTTGTAAATATTCTCTTAATAGCTTTTCACGAAATAGTTTTTCAAAACTGCCATTTTAATCAAATGTTAGTTTACGTTCTTACAGTCTTTACACATTCATTTAACCAGCTTTCGAAAACTATTAACCCGAAGGCGGCGCTTGAGTTGAGAGTTTCGAAAACTATTAACCAAGTTTCAAATACATTTAACCCAAACGTTGTATATGAAAATTCAATGTTATTT